>CATIWR010246694.1:0-20016 GCA_949677035.1 Omphalea diandra
CTTATTTAGCCGTGGATGGTCCCAGCTTATTCCCACTATTATTCTCAATGCCTTGAGGACCTATTTCAATACACCAAATCAATTCATGATGATAAAGTAAGATTTTTATCTTGTTATGCAACTATGGCATGATTCATGCAAGTAGACCTAGTATTTATGCATATTTTCCTTATATGGTAGCCTGAGCTTGCTATACTCTCATAGCAATAAGTCCATATATATTCATCCAAATTACTTGATTCTTTTTTTTTAAATAAACTGGACACATAATGATACAACATATTCAAATTTCAAGTCAATATCAGACACATAGAAATGTGATGAATTTTTGAATTTTGCCTTATTGCAATGTCATATCAGTCTGAGTAGGTCTTACATTCTTAGGTGTATCTCAAATTGTACCCATCTAGTTGTAATAATAATCTACCACCCATTATAAAACATATAAAGGAACATTTTTAATTTTTTACTGATTGTCTAATTCAGTTTATAAAGTCACCAAAACAAAAGACCAAATCTCAAGGTGAGTAGGTTTGTAATATATTGACAACCAGTCATGATGAAGGGATAATATCTCAACAACCATGTTGCATTTGGAAAAAATATTTCACAGACATGTATATCAGACATAAATATACAACTTTCAAGTTTGAACCATTATCAAATTCTGAATCTATGGCCATCAAATTCTTGGAAAATAAAATTAAAAGAAATGTGAGGTTTCATCCCGGTATAGGGTCAGTCCCAATCAATGAGCCATATCTCTTACCATACAACAAATCAATCAAAACCAATTTACAGATATTTATAAGGGATATAAGTCTACAAGTTTCATGTTTTGTACTTTGTCAAACTTAGAATATAAGGCCATCAAAATATAAGAAAATAGAAGACTGAGATAATCTCAGTTTGGATTTGACCCATCCCGACTGACGGAGTCATATCTCCTCACACACACAAAATCAAGTAAAACCATTTCATAAGCATTTATATGAGATATAAAGCTACAACTTTCATATTTTAAACTTTCCCTAATTCCTCTTCTAGGGTTATGAAATCATGGGTACAAAATTATGCTTTAACAGCAAAACCAACAGAATCAACTCTTATTCTCTTGGATTACAACTTCCATCCAAGAGCTCTACCTACCCCATAATTCTCACTAACCATGCATGATTAACATGTCATGAGAGGTTAATTTCAGTTGAGAAGAAGATAAATTAACTTACATATTGTCCCAGAATTAGAAAACCTTAGGCAGCTCACTCTTCTCCCTCTCTTCTTCTTCTTCTTCTTCTTCTTCTTCTTCTTCTTCTTCTTCTTCTTTCCTTTCTTTCTTCCTTAGCTCTCTCTCTCTCACTCTCTCTCTCTTGCTACAATACCTCATGGTTTTTCCTTAAAATTTGACCCTAAATGTCATATTATAGTAGATAAAATCATGGTGTTTCATTTCCTATTGGTTGAAAGTTCACTTTCCTCTTTTAGTCCCTCTTCTTCACTCGTTAAGCACCTTCATCCATCTTTTAATCCTTAAATACTCCTTATACTCTTAAATAAGCTTTATAATACCATTATTTATGATGCTATAACATGCATACAATATAAGATAATTGGCCATGCAACTATACAAACACTACATATATGTTTAAGTGTCCCAAATATAACGGTGCAAGTGTCATTGTCATGTTTCTACAAATCACATGTCTAAAAAAATCATTTATCCAGTGCATATTTTCAAATATAACATAATTAAAATGTATATGATTTGGGTTGAGGATGTTACACTTTCTCTCAAATCTCTCTAAATCATCAAGCTCTCTTCCTTTCTTGCTATGGCTTTAAAGAAGTTCTCCAAGGCAGACAAGGGCAAGGCAGTGGCTCAGCCCTTTGCACCTCCTGCCCTCTATCTTATGAAGGGAATTACCAAAGAAGAAAAAGATAGGTTAAAGGGAAACTCTTCCAAGGCCATTCTCCCAAATAAGATACCCTCAACGTTTATGCTGGAAACCTTGGGTATCAATGCCAAAATACGTGCTTTCCTTTCAAATTTGGGTTGGAATGAGTTCATCTTCTGAGATGAATAGGGTATGAAGAAGTTGTACAAGAATTTATGTGCACCATACAATTAAGTCGGAAAGCCGATTCAAGAGCAGGGTATGCGAGTTAGTCTTTCGGGCCTTTAACAACCCTTTTTACATTACTTTCGACCAATTATCCTCTCTTTTTAACTTACAAGTTAGAGAAAATATCCCCTTCATAATCTCTGCACTTGACGTTATCTATTTTGAGTTTTGGTCGGAAATCTCCATTAAACCAAATACGACCCCCACTCTTCTTTGTCTAAACACATAAAATCCTTACCCATTTAGATCTTTCATCGCATCATTACTTTCTCAATCAATGCAAAAGGAGATGGCAATAAGAAGGTATCTCAAAAATACTTGGCATTTTTGTTTTACCTTATAAAAAATAAACCAATCCAAATCGGTTGATACCTTGTGGATTAACTTATTCACACAAGTACAAAGCCAAAAAGCCAGTTTCTCTTGCCCTCCTACATTATTGCCATCTACAAATTTGTAGGGGCACTTGATGAGGAAAATGAGAAATTCCTTACTAAGAAACTTCTACCCTCCAAAAACTTTGTTGACCTCCCCTACTTGATCAATGCCAAGGTTATTCATCCAGACACCTATGTGTATACTCTAGGTGCAGAAGGAGCAAAGAAAATGGAGTCTTCACAAGCCTCTAAAAGGAAGAAACTAGCTATTGAAGAAGTTGTTCCATCCATCCCTCCTCAACCAAAGCCTAAGGCAAAACTCTCATTTGTAACCATCAACAACAAGCTTAACAAGTTGATGAGGAAGATGAAAATGAGATTTCTATTCCTTTCTCATCTTCATAGTGATATGGTTGATTTGCAAGAAAAATTGGGAGTCCCCCCTTGCCATCTTCCAGACTTCACAGAGTTTGAAGACACTCATGAAGAAGCAGGCAATGATGAAGTGGAGGATGGAGACAAGGTTGAAGGTGAAGAAAAGGGTGAAGATGAAGATTTTTCAGGAGATGATTCTCCAATCTTCTAGATTTGGGATCCTTTGTACTTTTTCTTTGTGTTTGTGATTATGTTTACAAATTTGTGATCCCACAGTTTTTTATAGATAAAAAGGTTGTTTCTTTGCAATTCTGTCTTATGTGTTTGATGCGTTTTACCTTTATGATGTGTATTCTTCTTTTACTCATTATGTATGCTTATAATTATTTTCATTTCTCTCTTACACCCTCTTTTTGATCTTGCTAAAGTGGGAGAGATAGTAAGAATTTAAGTTTAAAGGAGAATATTAACTTGAAAATTATAACATATGTTAAGGGGGAGCTTCATACTTAGCTTTTTAGATATTTCACTTTGATTGATTGAATGCCAAACTTAGAAGTTTCATCTCAAGCATTCATTCATATTATACTCCAACTTCACATTTTTGCATTATTTTTCACTTAGGATCAATCTATGTTGTCAAAATAAAAAAAAAAGGGAGATTGTTAGACTAGGGTGGTTAACCCTAAGTCTTTGACCTCTTTTTATCTTGACAAAGGGGATTGATCAATTCTAATGTTTCAAAATTAAGTGTTGTTTTACAGTTTTTAGTTTGTCTTTACATTGGAAGTTGGATGAAGTTAAAAATCTCCAAAGTAAGCTAGTGCCTTCAAATTCGCAACCGCGAACTAGACCAAGGCAAGTTGACAAACTGGACAAACATATTCGCGGGCCACTTCTCTGTCGCGACTAATTCAAAGAAAGGAGAACTAAAGTCACAAACAAATTCATGGTGTGAGTCACGCTTCAATCGCGACCACGAATTTCAAAGTAACTCAAGAGGGAATCAAGTTCACAACCACAGCTTGACAAGTGTCCTAGGTAATCGTTGGAAGACAAAAATCGCGATGGGAACTTGTTGGTAGCGACTGTGAATCCTGGAGAAGAAGATAAACATTTTTGGTAGACGAATTCGCGTCCTCAGTTGCGACCTATACAAGAAAAATCGCGATCGCTACTTTTGAGAACAGGTGAAAGACAATGACTATATTTTCTTGATGAACCAATGAGAAGCTGCCACATGGACTAGCCGTTAGACACAAACAGGGTTTTCTATATGGAATTTGGATTTCGCGACCGCGAATTAAGACTTTCAAGCATTTATGCGAAAATCTGTCTAGCACATTTTAAAGATTTTGTACCAGTTTTATTGCAACGTCTCTTTAGTGGGTAGAGACTATAAATACCTCACCAAACAGATGTAAATTAAAGAGAATTGATAACTTTGTAACCAAACTCTTGTAATTTTGCTACTCAATCTTTTCTATTCTTTTAGACATTGTTTGGTGTGAGCATAAACAACATTTTGTAAAGGTTGTAGTGTGAGCCTGTAAAAACACTAAGAGAGGTTGTTGTATGAGCTTGTTAAAACACAAGTGTAAAGGTTGTTGTGTGAGCCTTCAAAACACAAGTGTAAAAGTTTGGTGTGAGCTTGAGAACACCATTGATAGATAGTGGAACACCCAATTGCTGAGAATTAGAGAGTGGACGTAGGGTCAATTATACTTGAACCACTATAAATCTTATGTCTACTTTCTACTTACTTTCTTCCCTATCTTCTTGTTTTAATTTATATACAGCAATTCAACCCTCCTCCCTTCTTGGTGCCTAGGCCCAACAAGGGTTTTTTTTGCCTCTTCATACAAACTGAAGTCTCCTTATATATGAGAAAAACAAACACACTTAGTTGACACACCTATCTTATAGCTGGCTAAAGTAAAAAGTAAACAAAACATAAAACATAAACATCATTATCTATTTTATAGTTGTCACTTACTTATGATAGGTTCATGTGAGGATGACATTCATATTCTTGTAGTGCAAGCCATCACTATCAATGGATTTCTTTTTAGGGGTGTTTATTCGCTTGTGAGATAGTAATCACACTTCATATGAGTCCTGAGAATCTGAATCAGGTATCTAGTCCTTTGCTATCATCATTTTGTAGACATTGGGATCTTGGTGACTCATTCCACTTACTGTTGTCTCTCAAAAGACTTTTGTGGTCTCCAACTGACAGAGTATCCCAAAGAGCATCTTCTACTAAAGAGCGCTATATTTTTTTAGGAATTATTTTATTATGCCCGTACATATATCTTTGAAAATCTCTAAATTACTTATGGTGGTCCATAACATCAATCCATATAAAGAACTAATTTTCTTTATAAACATGGAAACAAACCATTGGACATACTGAAATCCCTAAAGCTCCAACTAAGAAAGGACGATGAAAAGTACATACGACCCTTTTGTGATAAGTTGTTTGTAGTTCACAATACTGGTACTTAGCACGAGATGAGGTGATCCACATATTCAGAGATTGAAACAACTCTAGGAAAGTAGCCATATGAAGATTCTCCCTTGAACCACTTTGAACTTCTGACAAATATGACTAGAAATGATAATGACAAATTTATACAGCTACGATATATAACAAACAAAAATACCATAAGAAAGCTAGAAACTCTTTTGGTCATGTCCATGATCCTTTATTAACAGTAGATGAAATCCAAAGATGTCAAGGAATATAGGTCCATAAAACTTTATCAATAAGGACTGATAGAAAAATAATTATTTTTTTGCTATTTGAGAAATTTTTGTATAGATGGTAGGAGTTTAAGCTTCTGGAGAAACTCTAGTTTTCAAGTAAGGTTGTGGAGGATGAGGCTGAGGATGCCATGCAGATCAAAGAAAAAATCATTTCTTTGTGGATTAAGAAAATTGTTGGAGGTCTAAATAGGAAATCAAGAATGAGATTCTTATCCTCTTTTTATATGTGTTCAACTTCAAAGTTATATTTATTGAACCAATCCTTTCAGCAAAGCAATTAAGGATGTGACACATTCTTGCCCTTGAATTCAAGCATCTTTGGAAAAGAAGAACAGTTCATAAGAACTGTGAATTGATGTCTAATCAGATGGAATTCAAATTTTTTGACTACTAAAATTTCTTTGAAAGTTGAATGGTAATGGACCACGAAATCTTTGAATTTTCCACTAACATGTGCATAGATTCTCCTTTGATTGTCTTTTTCTTCAAGTTGTCCTGCACCTTAATAGTAATCACTTACATCAGTTTGCAGTATTCTTTTTTCTATTGAAGGAATCTGTAGTGGCAACAAATTCTGCATCTCAGCTTAGCTTCTATTTGACTAGTATTCCACTAGCATGTGCACAAATTCTCCTTTGATTGTCTTTTTCTTCAAGGAGTATTGCATCCTAATAGTAATCACTTGCATCAGTCTGTAGTAGTTTTTGTTATGTTTAAGGAATATGTAATGATAGCAAATTCTACATCTCAGCTTTTAAGATTTTAATAGCTTCTATCTGACTAACATTCCACTTAAGAAGATTCTTTTTCAACATTTGTCTTAGTATACTTGCTTTCTTTGTGAAGTGGGCAACAAAGTCTCTTCAATAATTTACAATTCCAAAAAATTGCTTAATCTACTTTTGATTGAGATATGTGTCTAGAAACTTTAACAACTCAACTTCAATGTATGGTCCCAGTTTGTCCTAACCATCTTTAAATATCATTCCAAGAAATTTTATTCTCTTTTACAATGTGCATTCTAGTAAAAGACAACATGACTCTAAACTTTTTTGTTAATTTCATGAATTGAGATAGGATCATCTGGTGAGAGTCCTTATTCTTTGAGAAAAGTAATACATCATCGATGTAAATCAAGACACTATAAAGGATAAACTCATATATCTTTATCATTGCTTTTTGAAATAATGATGGAACAACCTTGAGGCCAAATGACACGATCGTCCACTGATAATGTTGGTTAGGAATGCAAAGAGTTGTTTTTAGATAATCTTCTTGTCTAATTCTCAATTGTCAAAATCATGTTTTGAGATCAAATTTTAAAAATTATTTTCCTTGCGACAAATGAATAACTGGTAAGCAAAAGTAAGCATTCGGTCAGTTCGATCGATTTTGATGGTATTCTTGAATCAAATCGAACTAACCAACTTAACTAAATTTCTAACCAAACTGAACCAAAAAATCATAAAAATGATGTTAACCGAACCAAACAATTCTACAAAATTTCTATAAAAATTGAATTGAACCAAAATCTTATAGAAACTGAGTAAATCGAACCGAACAAACTGAAATAGTATACAAATAACATAAAAACAAGTGACAAATTATTGACTTTGAAATTATATTACAAATTAAGGTTCCAAATTCTAGAATAAGGCTTCAAAAACTAAACAAATCTTCATCATATTATAGTTAATTAAAGGAATCTTCTAACACAAATCACAAATTCAACTTATTTGAACAAATAGCAAATGACAGAGGTGAAGCAAGACCTAAGTCTTACCTTGTGAAGCCAACAACAAGTGACTCTGTTCACTTGAAAATGGTGAGATATTAGGGTACAATACTCCTTGAAGAAAAAGACAATCAAAGGAGAATCTGTGCACATGCTAGTGGAAAATTCAAAGAATCTGAGGTTCATTACCATTCAACTTTCAAAGAAATTTTAGTAGCACAAAATGCCATAAAATTTTGAATTCCATATGATTAAACATCAGTTCGTGGTTCTTATAATTGTCCTCTTTTTCAAAGATGCTTCAATTCAAGGAAAAAAATGTGTCACATTCTCAATTATTTCACTGAAAGGATTGGTTCAACAAATATAGTTTTGAATTTAAACACATAAAAAATGATAAAAATCTCATCCATGATTTCCTATCCCGACTTCCAACAATTTCCTTAATCCGCAAAGAGAAAATTTTTCGTCTGACCTACATGACATCCTCAACCACCACACCTCCATAACCTTACTTGAAAACTGGAGTTCCTCCAAAAGTTCAAATTCCTAACATTTATATAAACATTTCTCAAGTAGCAAAAGAACAATTGTTTGTTTACCAGTCTCTATTGATAAAGCTTTATGAACCTATATTCCTTACCATCCTCAGATTTCATACAAAATACCCATTCCTTAAGGTTTATAATTTTCTGGACTTCTCAGCTGCTAATGAAGGATCATGGCATGGCCAAAAGAGTTTCTAATTTTTCTATGATATTTTTGTCATTTATATATCATAGTAGTACAAATTTGTCCTTATCATTTCTGGCCATATTTGAAAGAAGTTCAAAGTGGTTCAAGGAAGAATCCTTATCTGGTTACTTTACTAGAATGGTTCCAATCTTTGAAAATGTTGATCGCCTCATCTTGAACTACGTATCAGTATTGTGAACCACATACAACTTATCACAAAAGGGTAGTATGTTGTGAATGCTAGGCAAAGAATGTTGGAGATCATGTAACCCAAAACATTAGACTCATTCTTTTACTTTGAATGATGTGTTTTGAATGATAATAAAACTATTATTTTGAAGGATAACAAAACTATAACAAAGTCAAGAGAAGTTCTAATATTTGTATTTCAGTGTTTTTGAATAATTTGAACAAACCTAACAAACTTCAAAATGGGGAGATTACTCTGAATGCTAAAGGGTGAATGTTTGGAGAACATGTGAATCCAAAACCTGACAAATGTTAAAGGGTCAAAACAAGTTCAATAGGCATTGTGTAAGAAAAACGGGCGTTGAACAACTCCCAATAGGCGTTGAACCATTCACTGGGCATTGGAGGATGAACAAAGGACGTTGATTGGATGCTACAAATTGCTAAAGTCTTATGGACCTCGCAATAGATGTTGTCCCTTTGCAATGGGCGTTGCATTAGTGTTCCAAGTTGAGTTGTGCTGGACTTTGCCACAGTCGTTGAAGTTTTACAACGGGCGTTGATTTGAGCTAACAACAATCAAGGGAAAAGTGTCCAAGCTTGAGCTAAAGCTTTTAGAACCCGAAACAAGTGTTGACCCTTCTCATCAGGCGTTGAAGGAGTTTCCAATTGGCATTGCGAATTGCTCAATGAACATGGAAAGCAACTGTGCAAAGTTTAAAAAATAGAGCACAAAGTTCAAGCTTTATGAAAATGAACAACAAACATTGTTCTCTCTCCAACAATCAAAGCCAACGGGTGTTAAAAAGACATTCAATAGGCATTGTAAGTAATCGTTATAAGTTCAACAAAATTAATGAAGAACAATGAGTGTTGTCATCTCTAATGGCTAATTTTGTAGAAAAGTTGTCAGACATAACATTAACTGTTCCAACGACTAATTTTGGAGATTGGCTATAGAATGAGCATTTTTAGAGTTTAGAAAGATAAGAGAAAAGTCTAGAGAAATTTTGTGAATACCTTTGTAACTCTTTATGCAAACCTTTTTGGCGTTGCTTGTGTTTAGGTAGAGTAAGATTGTGTTTGTTACTCTTTTTTAGAATAAATCTTATTGAGCACTAATTGTATATTAGCTACCTGATTTGATAGGCTTAGACACTGTTTGGATCTTTCTCTGCTAGTGGTTGTAAAAGTTGGTAATGTGCCTATAAAAATACCAATGAGAATATTTTTCCTAAGCTTGTAAAAAGGAAGGTTGTCCTTGAGTTTGAAAAAGAAAAGTCCTTGAACCTTGAAAAGAGAAAGGTTGTTCTTGACCCTGAAAAGGAATAAAAAGGCCTAAGTGAAAACTTGAGGAGTAAAGTAGGCGAGTTGCCAAACCCTTGTAAATCCTTGTGTTGATTTGTGTGTTTGTTGTTTCCTCTTTAGTTGTTTGTGGTTGTGTTTTTATTTTTTATTGAAACCCAATTCACCCCCTTCTTGGATTGCCTCATCGCCACTCATCCCAACATAGTATGTACTCTTCATCGTCCTTGCTTAGTTGGAGCTTTAGAGACTTCATTATGTCCAATGGCCTGTGTCCATCTCCATAAGGAAAATTAGTTCTTTCTCTAGATTGATGCTCTAGACCACCATGAGCAATTTAAAGATTTCTAAAGATACATGTGTGGATAGAATAAAATGATTCCTAAAGAAATATAGATTTTTCTCAGAAAAGATACTCCTTGAAATACTCTATTAATTAGATACCACTAAATTCTTTTGAGAGAGAACAATAAGTAGAGTGAGTCAACAAGACCCCAATGTCTATAAAATGATTTTATAGCAAAATACTACATTCCTTATCTAGATTCTCAAGACTCATATGAAGTGTATGATTACTATCTTAAGCACGAGGCAACAAAGACTCATAAAAAGAAGTACATTAACAATGATGACTCGAACTATAACAATATGAATATGTTACCCTCACATGAACCCATTTATAAGTGAGGGACAACTGTAAAATATATAATGATGTTTCTGCTTTATGCTTTATTTGCTTTATACTTTAGCCAACTGTGAGATAAGTGTGTTTGTTTTTCTTCTCCTATATAAGGAGACTTCAATTTGTATGAAGAGGCAAAAAACTTTTATTGATAGACACTGTCTATTTGAAATAAACATTATAAGTTTCTAAAACCCTCTTTTACCTAAAGCTTTACAAGTATTGTTGTTTATTCTTCTTTTTTCTTTAGAAAAATAGTTTTGGTTCTAGTTTTCCACGTATAAGAGGGCAATGGCTTTTGTTGATGATGTATATGAAAATGACGTCTTGTTTAGCCATAACCATAACCATAACTGTATTTAATACATGTACTAAATTGGCATCTCTTATATAATTTCCTTGTTCTTGATATTTTTCACTTTTTTATTCTTTAGCATCTGCACAAACAACACAACAAAAAACATATCTACAACATAATTAATCTTATCTATTAGATCAATGATATTTCATAGCAATGCATACCCATTTTTTTTAAAAAAAAGATAGAAAGAGTAAAAGTGCAAGTGAACCAATGATAAATTTTATACTTGAAAATAAGAGTTCATTAAGTTAATAAAATAACATATAAACAAAGATATTAAAACATATAAAGCTCACCTTGTTTGTAGAATGACTTATAATTAATCAAAGGTCCATTTATCACACATGCATTAAGTCAAACAACAAATCAAATTGGCAAATTTAAGTAAATAAGATAACAATGTAATGATACTTGCATGTCTTAAACTACAATGATTTTTTGTGATCAACCTGCAAATATTAACATTAACAAAGGTGAAACTAAATCATCTTCCTTTTTTATATATAAAACAAGCATAATATTTAAAAAGTCAAATAGAAATCCAAATGGAATATTATATTTTTATTTAACTAATTGTATAAACTACACAACTCAATACTAAAAGAAAAATGTTATTCTATATAAATATTATATTTCATAAAAAATTGGTTGTTTAAAATTTATTGAGAATTCTTATATTTTTCTTAATATCTGTTCATTTTTTCTAATCAAAAATTGTATTCCTTTATAGATTTTTTTTAAAATCTTTTTGTATATAATTACGACTTTGAAAAGGGAAAACAAAAAAAAAAGGTAAGATTAAAATAACTTCAATTTGTTTTTATCTATAATATATCTTTTTTTTTTAATTTCCTAAGCCTATAACTTATAAAATTCTTAATCATATCAAGTACACTGCATATACAATCTTTCTTCTTCAGATTTTCAAAATCATATGAAATTCCTAATTCTATACACATTGATATCAACGTAATTATTGTATTTTTTTAACAAGTTATATAATATTTTTTACATTATTAGTAGCCATTTTAATTATGTTAGAGAGGAAATACTAATGCTAAAAAGATTAAGCTAATAAAACTTATATGTTTAGCTTCAATTAAAAAACATTATAACAAATTAATGCTAATTTTATTCTAAATTTTAACCATTCATTCATACTGTAATGTATACGAATATCTTTAGCATATACATTATAATTAGTTTCACTTTTAGTTTATAATGAAATATCCTATAATCATTCACTGTTACTATTTCCAGTGGCAAACAAATCAGATTGGTAATCATATTATTTTTGTATTATATTTTATTTAGACAAGTTTAAATTGAATTATTTTGAGTTATATGTCGATCTACTTTTAATTGTAGATCAAGTTAAGTCATCGGGTCAAAATGCAAAAAAAAAAAAAGATTTTGAGTTGTTTTTTTGAATTTTAAATCAAATTGGATCACTATTAATCTTCATTTTAAAATAAAATATTATTTTGATTTTAAAATAAATTTTAATTATATTAAATAATTTAAATCATATCAATCGGATTATACCATAAATCAAATTGAGATAAAATCAATTCAGATTAACTCAAGAATTAGATCAAACTAATTTCAATATATATATATATTGCTTAACAATATATTTATAATAAAATGCGAATTATTGAATAAATAGAAAATTATTACATATAATTTAAAATTAATAAATTTAGATATTTAAATAACATTAATAAAATGAATTCAAAATATATAAGTAAATATCACATGCTTTTTAATACTGTATAAAAAATGATCTAATAAATTAATGTAAACCAAATTAATATTGAATAAGTTTAAATATGAATTTTCACATAAACAATTAAACTGAAATTGAGATTCATAAGTTGAAACTCAAATTTTTCGTGCTTGAATTATAATTTATTATGTGAGGAGCCATTTAAAGTCAAGGGAGCCATCAACGATGGTCCCCTCTTCCACAATCCATTCAATCACAATTCACAAACGTATGTATGGAATTAATTTATGGCTTTAGAGTTCATTCGCGGTTGATGACGAACCCTGAGCTCCACGTTCAATCTGAGCAAAGTTTCTATATAAACACTGAAATCATACCTCAAAGTCCAAACACAAATAACATTATTTAATAAAGAAACCATATTTATCACGAGAAATGGGTAATACAAAAAAGGAGAGAGAGAGTACCGAATGAAATAGAAAGCTGATCTGCAGATCCATGAATATGACTGGTGACAGCATCCGCAATGGAGGAGCGGCGAGACAACAGAATGGTATAAGCTACGTCGAGGATGGCAGATCTGCTATCGGCATCTTTTGCTATAGAATTGGCTTCATCAACGTTGGCTACTGAAGGGGATGCGAGGTCGTCGAAAGGCTGATGGCGGCAAACTGCAACATATTGATCGAGGGGGCACAGTGGTCAACTGGCAGAAGAAAGAGAGAATGGCTTTTGATCCTAATTGACCGATGAATCACTTCATAACCATTGGTTTTTCTTTTTCTATTGTTTTGCCACTTTAGCCGGTATCCAGTTTTGTTCTCTTTTTAATACTCCAAGTTATTTTAATTTTACGTAGCAGGTGATGCTCTCTTTCAGATGTCGAGACTAAAATATATGCTTTCAAGTGCTCAATATTTATGCACTATGTACTTGACTTTCAAGGTCCATATATCCTTCTTTTTTTTTTTAGCAGAATTAAAAATAAAATTTAAGACTTTTTTTACTTTTATTTTTCTTATGCTGTCTTTTTTTTTTTTTTTTGGGTCAACTGAGAAATTACATTAAAAAAGCCAAAAACATGAGTTCAGAACGTTTACAAGACCATCAGGGACTTAGAAACCCAACCATAAGGCAGACAACCTTTCCATAGAGCCTTTGCTAACCAAGAGGCTGGTTTGTTTGTTAAAAGCTTTAGGAAAACAAATAATATTTACAGATTGAAATTTGGCTAGTCTGTCCTTTGCTTGATCAAAACCCCATCAATATCCCACGGTGAAGACCTTGATCTTGGCAGGTAAGTTTATGCTCCAAATGAATTTCCAGAGTCGATTGCTAGGAGGGTAGCTAGCTGTGCCATCATTTGCGGCATTAAGATGTTTCTGTAAAACGTAATAAGCGGATTTAACAGAAAACAAACCAAATTTGTTAGGATACCATAGCCATTTATCTTGCAAATTTGGATTGCCTACTGGGGTTGTTAAGATAGCATGTAGCTCATTAGGAGAAACAACAGATGCCAATGTGCTACAATCCCATTCCCCATTTTTCAATATATCACATGCCGTGATAATGCTGTAGTCCTGCGATTTTGAAGAAAGTAGCCTGAATGATTGGCAACGATGGAATCCATGGTTGCTCCCAAATAAAGGTGGTTGTCGCATTATTAATTTGCCGTATAGCCCCCTAAATTTAATTACTTCTCTGGCGGCCAAAAGGCTTTGCCAACCCCATGATGGGTTACAACCCCCTTCGGCCTCCCAAAAGGTACCATTGGAAAAGTATAAAGCTCTTATGATCTTAGCTCATGTAGATTCAGGCTCAGTGATGAGTTTCCAGGCCTGTTCAGCTAACAATGCCAGATTAAATTCTTGAATATTTCTGAATCCCAAGCCTCCTAAACTCTTCGGTTTTGTAAGAGTTTTCCAACTATCCAAACTTAGCTTTTACGGGTTTATGTTCCGATTTCTCCAGAATCTAGAAAGAAGTGAATTTAAATCATCCCAAACTGTTTTGGGAAGTAAGAAGCAAGACATGGTAAAAGCTGGAATGGTTGTTAGCACAACACTGAGCATGATTTCTCTCCCTGATATAGATAAAAAAGTACGACTCCAATTACCCACTTTTTTCCTAACTCTGTCAAAAAGATACTGAAAAGTGTGACGTTTACTAGTCCCCCATAGAGCTAGAATCCCCAAATACTTATCGACTATAAGTCATTGCTTCATCCCTAAGTAAGATTGAATACCATCCCTATCAGCTTGATCAACTGACTTGCTACAAGCAATTCCTGATTTAGTAAAGCTAAGCAATTGACCTAAGGCTTCTTGATAGTTCATTAAAAGCATTTGATTTGCCAGCTGAAGAGAGGCATGCATGCAAAGCAATGTGTCATCAGCAAACATTAGATGTGATATAGGAGGACATCTACGATTTAGCTTCACATCCCTGATGAGCTTATTGTTAATAGCTGACTGCCAATATGTTGTAAATGCATTTGTTAGATGCAAGAAAAGATAGGGGAATAAGGGATCCCCTTGTCTAATGCCCCTAGTGGGTTTGAAAAAGGAGGTTGGTTGGCCGTTGATCATCACAGCATATGTGACTGTAGTCACGCATTGCATTATTAATTGGATGAAATCCCCATGAAAACCCATTCTCACCGTGATTTGATAAAGAAAGGACCAGTTGACCCTGTCATATGCTTTAGAAATATCTAACTTAATAACCTTTTGGTATTTTTTGGGGAAGTAGATTTTTCAAGTGCATGAAAGATTTCATGGACAATTAATATATTGTCTTGGATGTGCCTACCCTTAACGAAAGCATATTGATTAGGCTCAATAAGATGATGCAATAACGGTTTGAGACTATTTACCAAAATTTTTGCAATGATTTTGTAACTTACATTACATAAACTTATAGGTCTAAACTGGTCTATAGTTTCGAGATTATTGGTCTTTGGAATTAACACAATATGTGTCTGGTTCAATTGCTTCAGTAAGAATTTAGAAGAGAAGAATTGCTTGACAACCTGAAAGATGTCATTATGGAGAACATCCCAATACTTTTGATAGAATATAACCGAGAAGCCATCCGGTCCAGGAGCTTTAAGAGCTCCCAATCCAAGTACTGCCTCCTTAAACTCTTCCACAGAAGGTGGTTTTAAAAGATGATCATTCATCTCCTTAGTCGCTAGTGGTTGGACACAATTCAACACTTCATGTTCATTACAAATCCCCTCATTCGCCTATAATTTTTGAAAAAATAAAGGGATGTATACTTGAATTTCCTGCTGTTGAGTTAGCCATCCATGACTTGAGTTAAGAGTTAGTACTCGCCTCCTGTTGACAGTGCTGGCATGGAAAAAGCAAGTATTTCTGTCTCCTTGTTATAACCAGAGGATTCGAGACCATTGATGCCAATAGTGTTCTTCTTGCTTCCACAGCTGATCAAGTTGACTTATTAACTCTAGCTCTCATGCTAAATCTACCGCCCCCAATTATGCAACTGGGCCAATACCTCATGAATCTTTGCTTTAGAATTGCCCACTTCACAGTAAAAAAATTTTAAAACTTCGAGAGCTCAATGTCACCAAAAATTAGTTTAAGGGCTCAATAGCAAAATGCTAAAAGTTTAGGGGTTTAGAGATGTATTTTGCCACAAATATTGATTTGGATTTTAAATAGTCATATTTTCATTAATGTATTATAACAAGTAAAGAATAGTACATTTAAAGAGTATTTTTGAAATAAATTCTATAATTACTACTTAATACACTAAATATAAGAATTTAATTGCAAATGAATTTTAAATTAAAAATATATTTGTAAATTAAATGAATTTTTTATGACTTTAAATTAAACACCGTATAAATGTGTTTTCTTACCTCTATTTATATACTGCACGGACGGAGTTGAATTGAAAGAGAAGGGAGGACAAATTGTTAAAATTCTTATTTTGTCATTTATTTATTTATTTTAAGAAGGAGGAAGGAAAGGGGAGGTGATTATTCTCCTTCATTTTAAAAGGTCAAATTTGTTACATTCTAATTTAGGGTGCAAAAAATTTCAATTCTTGAAAAAGAATATAATTTTATATATTATGCCAATTTTATCCTTGTTTATCTTTTATTTTTAAAGTTAATTTTTACATTTAATACATCATTTCATATTTTTATTCTTTTTATATTATTTTTTGCATATTGAGATTAATATTTTTATTTTTTATAAAATCTTGAAAATTATCAAATATAGTGTTGTATATACATTTGTTTTGAATATACTGTTCACAATTAGCTATTGACTTGCACACTGATATATTGATGCAAAATTATTTGCGTAAACAAAGTTAAATTCTTAATAAATTTTTTATTGACATACCTAAATCTTTATACTCTTTAATCAATATTATATATTCATTAGATAAAAATTAATATTTTACTTCAAACAATATTTTAAAAGGCAAAAATAAAGTTCTTTTTCTCCACATACTCAAATAATTTTATATTTTTAATATAAAATATATTGTTAATCAAAAATAAAAAAATATGATTTTTTTTATCTTTTAATAATTATAATTTCCTTTCTCTCCCTTCTATCTAAACAAAATAAAAACATTTCCTTTTCTTTTTCTTGACTAATTACCAAACAGGATAAAATGAAAATTTCCTGCTCTGCTCCCCTCTCTTTCTTTTAGAATAACTTCCCTTTCTCTCCTAATCTATTTGTAATCTCCTAATCTTCCTAATCTATTTGTAATGCATAGTGTTAATGAGATTGTTGCTTATGGATCAATACTGAGTTTTACCCTATATTTGGTGCAAGATAAATTAATCAAGAGAAATGAAGAAAATTGTTTAGATCTCTTACTTGCGTTAGGAGACATTCAAATTCATTATGTATAAATTTACTTTTTAAACTCATTGAAAGAAATAATATAAAGATAAACTAAGGGTGTTTTAATAATTTAATATATTATACACTTTTTAACTTTACGTTTCTCTCAATTTCTCTCTAAAATAAAGAGAAATTTTTATTAATCTAATTTCTTTCCATTTCTTTCCATTATTTACAAACCAAACAAGAGAAATAATTCTAATTTTTTTTTTCTTTTCTCATCGCTTCTGTCCAACCACTCCAACCAAACAAAGGGACCATGCATAGAAGCCTTCTTTTCGTCGGCAGTGCTTGGGAGGTGATGGTACGTTTGAACTTTGACTGAAAGCACAAGAAGTTCAATATTTTGAACTAGCATTAAAAATCTCACAGACGCAAACTCAAAATTTTTCCACACAACAGACTATTTCATTAGCACATATCAAATGAATAACAAAGTAGTCACAAAACACGGAAAAATATAAAGATAAAGGAGAAGGCAACATTTTAGTTATATCCAAAATGGGATATGTCCAACTATATTGTAATGACACTGAAATTCGTTAACAGATGAGATTACTCGAAAGATTTGGTATCAGTTGTTCAGTGTTCAAAAGGCTTGGGAAACACCAATAATAATTGGAGATCTATCTCAACAGCTCTCGCTAACCATTGTATACTTGTAGGTAACATTGCCCAGACAAATACAGCTATAACAAAAGTGAAGCAACATCATTCTCCATGTTGCCAAAAACCATTGCACACATCAAGCAACCGATTGTACTGCTCTTTCAAAGTTATCCTCAGCATATGTTGCTCGTTTAACAAGTATGTGGTCTGGATGTGAAAGCTTCAATTGGCTGCAAAACAATCAACGAATAGTCATTCATCAAAATGATATATACATTGAAGATGAATGAAATAGATTAACAGATTTGATCTGCTCTGTTAGATGGAAACCAAAGGTTGATGCATGAAATTTACGTCCCATAGACAAGAAAACAACCAGAAGCAGTGACTTTAAAGTAGCATGGTGAAATAGTTGCATAGAGAAAAAGAAATTCCTCTCTTAATTTTAATCCCTTTGAGGACAAGCAGCATTGACCACTTAAGACCAATAGACCAACAAGGAAAACTTAATAGTATAAAATATCGTAGTAAACATCTTGGACCAATGATCTTTAGATGCGCTCAATAGGAATATTCAGATTGTTTTAGCATTAAAAATGCAAGAAATTCCCAACTTTCCTATGGACAGTGAAGTATCAAAACCCTACAAATCCATGGAACAATCACATCTCTGCACAATAATTTAGAAAATAGCAAATAAATTTAACCATGATAAACAAAATTTTATATAAAACAGAAGTCAGAATAGGAAAATCACTCCAAATTAAGTGCACACTGCTTAGAACTAAAAGATAAGGCGTCTTCATATCCCTTTTTTTTAACAACAAAATGCAAGTGTAGGCATTCATACTCCATTTAATCAGAACTCAATTAGAAAACAAGGGAATACTAGAAGCCACTTTTCATTATTTAAGTTGACTTTTAGCAGGTGTGAACAGATTACTGAGCATGTTTATCATTGCTATTGCATAAACTACAACATTTTTAAATTCTGGAGATACTTTTAACTATTCATAAAAGCAGTTTAGTTTCCCTGTCAATCTAATTTAACAGCTTTTGCAAAAGCTTCAACTATGAGCTTTTCTGAAAATAAACTTTTGGCTCACAAAAATCATACTAGAAAAATTTATTACCAATTAGCACAGAGGATTTCTTCTAATTTTTTGCCCAAAAGTTGCCATTATCAATAACAATGCCAAACATACCTAAAACACTGGCATGCCCAACTGCAGCAAATTCAACCAGCATGCTTCTAGAGGCAAAAATTTTAAAAGGAAGATCACCAACACAGATCACCATTAGGTGAGAGAAAGAACAACAATTTTTCTAGTCAATTATGGGAAAATTTTGTCATTAGTTTCCACAACAGGAAAACAAACAACTCTAAATGCTTGGATCACACTTGTCCACAAAGCATAAAAATATCTATCACTCTCTTTAATTTCATGTTCTGCACAAGCATTCAGGGAAAGATAACTTATTTATAGAAAAATTAATCTTAAATGTTCAAAAATATATTACATGAAACTGGGAAAAAAATAAAACGTGTAAAAAAATACTTTACCTGAGAAAACGTGAAGAGGATTTACCAAGGTGAAGACTGCACACTACCAGATTAGCTAAAGTCTCTGGATCTTTTGCGTCCTGGCCAATTAAAAAACAAACCCCTGGTTAGTTATACGATCTAGAAAAATCTAGTCACATCAATGTCACTTCAATATAGGTTCAAAAAATGTTCCTTATACTGAATCCAAGTTTTGACGATAGGTAGGGAAGGAATAAAGACATATCTCAAGTATAATTGTGACAAACCATATGCAGTGAATCAACAAGAATTATATCTTAGATGCACTGTTAAGACTCATCACAAAAATATGCAAACTAATTGATATGCACAAGCTCTACTCATCAACACCTATGAATTTAGTCACAGAGGCAATTACACAAAAAAGATAGAACTGACAGTTAATAATGTCTTTGAGAGAGAGAGAGATGTTCACTAATTTTAACTTGCCTTGTTTAGCGCCTCAAGCAACAATGTCTCAGCTTCATCAAAATTTCCCATGTGCATGCAACAAACTGCCTTTCCATTCAAGATTAAGCTTGTCATTGGATACTTCTCGGAGAAA
>CATIWR010246713.1:0-13243 GCA_949677035.1 Omphalea diandra
TGCAAAAGCACGATAATGACACTTGCATCGTTGCATTTGAGGACACTTGAACATATCTTTAGTGTTTGCATAGTTCCATGACAAATTATTTTATGTCGTGTGCATGTTATAATATCATAATAATGGTGTTTTAGAGCTTAAGTAAAAGTATAAGGAGCATCTAGGAATTAGGAGATGGATGAAAGTGCTTATGGAGTGAAGAAGAGGGACTAAAAGTAAAACTTTTAACTTTCAACCAATAGGAAATCAACCCCAATCTTTTATTTTATTTAAAATAAGAATACAAGCCATTAGGGTTTGGTAAGAGTGGAGAAGGATGAAATACAATAGAAGGAGGAGAGAAAGAAAGAAAGAAAGAAAAAGAAAAAGAAGAAGAAGAAGAAGAAGAAGAAGAAGAAGAAGAAGAAGAAGGAGAGGGAGAATAGTGAGTTACCTAGGACAAAATCATAAGGTTTTCTAATTCTGGGACAATAGGTAAGTTAATTTATCTTCTTCTCAATTGAAATTAGCCTCTCATAACATGTTAAAAATGCATGGTTAGGGAGAATTATGGAGTAATTGAGGTAGATCTCTTGGATGGAAGTTGTAATCCAAGAGAACAAGAGCTGATTCTATCGATTTTGCTGTTAGAGTATAATTTTTCACCCATGATTTTGTAACCATAGAAAAGGAAATAGGGAATGTGAAAAAGACAAAAGTTGTAGCTTTGTATCTCATATAAATGCCTATAAAACAGTTTTACTTGATTATGTGTGTGTGAGGAGATATGGCTCCTTCAGTAGGGTTGGGTCACATACGAACCAAAATTATCTTAGTTTTTTGTTTTCTTATATTTTGATGGCCTTGTATTCTGATTTTGACAAAGTGAAACGCATGAAATTTATAGGTTTCTATCCCCTCTAAATATGTGTGAATCAGTTTTGATTGATTTATTATGTGGAAGGCTCATTGATTAGGATTGACCCTGTACCTGGATGAAACCCTACCTTTCTTTTGATTCTGTTTTCCAAGAATTTGATGGCCATAGATTCAGAATTTGATGATGGTCCAAACTTGAAAGTTGTATATTTATGTTTGATATACATATCTGTGAAATATTTTTGTCAAATCCAACATGGTTGTTAAGATATTACCCCTTTATCATGACTGTCCGTCAACATGTTACAAACTTACTCACCCTGAGATTGGTCCTTTAATTTGGTGACCTTATAGACTGAATTATATAATGAGTAAAACATGGGAAATGTTCCTTTACATGTTTTGTAACTAATGATAGATTATTATTACAACTGGATTTGTACAATTTGAGATACATCTAAGAGAGTAAGACCTACTCAAATTGAGATGACATTGCAACAGGGAAAAATTCAAAAATTCAACACATTTTCTGTGTGTTTGATATTATCTTGAAATTTGAATATGTTGTATGTTTATGTGTCTAGTTTGTTTGGAAATTTGAATATGTTGTGTGTTTATGTGTCCAGTTTGTTTGGAAACAAGAATCAAGTAATTTGGATGAGTATATATAAAGTTATAGCTATGAGAGTATGGCAAGCTCATGCTGCCATCTAAGGAAAATATGTATAAACACTAGATCCACTTGCATGAATCATGCCATAGTTGCATAACAAGCATTCATAATCATTTTGACATACTTGTAACCATGTATGTATCAAATTCTAGGATCTCAACACTTTGAGGAATTCCTAGAGAGAGAACCAAACCTATCATAAAGGTTAATCACATCAAAATGTAAGTAAAAACCATAATTGGATTCAATGTGTGTGTATGATAATTTTATATTATGATTATGTTCTATTACATGTATATGTGATTGAATTACTACATGTTACATGAGAATACAAGTCAAGTGAGAATGATTGAATTGTTACATGTTACATGGGAATACAAGCCAAGTGAGAATCAAATGCTCTTAACGATTACTTGGCATATCATTTGTGAATAAGCACTCACACATGGAATTAAAAGGGCATTGTGATCGGCTTGCCAAAACAATTGCAAATCACATGGAAGATCGACCAATAGGTCCTAAATCATATGTTACATGAATCACATGAATTACCCAGGAGTAGTGTTTGTCTTGTACGGTCACGACGAAAACAAAGCTATTGCATTTGCACTTGCATAGTCAACTGTTATACTTGCAATGTATCTTGATGATATTTGATTATAGGTTATGCCATGAAAATTTGATTATTATTTTTATTCACTGAGTCACGACTCACCAAATCGCAAATATTTTTCAGATACTGAATCAAATACTGAAGAATAAGGATTAGACACTTTGGTGCTTAGAGATTTGCATTGAGACACATGGACCACAAGTCATCGGCTGAATTCCAACTCTCTCTCTCTTCGTGTCATGACATTACTCAACATATATGTACATGAAAATACATGTTGGATTATGTGTGAAGGATGGATAAAACCTTTATGCATATGTATTATGGACATGAATGATATGAGTTTTGTAAATGAAAACAGTCGTTACAGTGATTGGTATCAGAGCAGTATGAGTTCTGTCAAATGAAAATGGTTGTTACGTTGGAAGAGTGGTCAAGTATGAAATAAAAGAAGTTTTGCTAGAATACAAGTTATACCAATGATGTGAAGTGTAATAGAACATTAAATGTTCATTGCTTATATTCCTTCTTTGTAAAGCATCCTTAGCACACATTTTGCTACTGTCTTGGTGGCTTACTTTCCTCTTTTGACTTCTTTTGCTTATTCATTCTTTTCCTCATCATTTTTCATTTTATTTATCATTTATTTTCTTTTCATACATCTTTTTTTATTTTTATTTTTTATGTTGTTTTTTGATGAATTATATATATATATATATTTAAGCATAATACCTTGTTGTGGCTTTGCCACCCTAACCTTAAATTGATTTCTATGGTGCCAAACATAATAACAAATGAGCTCTAATTGTTAATTCTCATATGCACATGAATGGCCTATATATATCACACCATCATATAACCATGTCCTAACTTCATTCTCCTTATAGGGGAGGTAAAAATTTTTTAGGGTATATTGTTATAGTGAATGGTATGGGTAAAAGGAGGAATGTTATCAATACTTTCTAAAGAGTATTCAGAAAAGGCTCAAAGTGGGTGAGATGGGTTAATGGAATTTAAGGTGTGAATAGGGAATAGTAAGGCAACCACAAAATGCCATAATCACTTCTTTAAAGTTGCTAACTTCAAGGATTTCACCTCAAAAGGTACTTTAGCTTATTCTAGCACATGTAGAGGTTTCCTCTAGCCTAAAATTGTATGATTAAAACTCTCATACAAAATTCACTATTGTGCTAAGTTGCTTAATTTGGTCTACTGTGTCTAATCAATTTTGAATAAAAACATAACCTTTAGGCTCAAATCATTCTCACTAGGAAATTTGACCTAATTAAATCCACACTATGGTTATGAAATTTCTTCATAAATTTTTCACCTTAAAGATGTAAACCAAAACTAACTAAACAAAATTGCTAAATTTTACGATTGAGCTCAATAAGAAATTACCTAAAAACATGGTAGTATATCAATATATATTATAAGCATAATTTAAACAAAAGGTAACAAGTGGAATCAAATGAAATCGCCCCCCTCCCCCCAAACTTATACATCACTATCATCGATGATAAAAAAAAAACATAAAAAAATTTTAAGAAAGTTGGAGGAATTCCTTTTCAAAGATAGCTAAAAAAAGCACCAAGAACCTATCATAGCAAATCAAAACAACAACATCTAATACATATTCCATTCAATAAAAGTTCAAGAATGCAATAAAAAAGCCATAAGACAAAAATAAACAAAATGGTTATAATGGTAACACATGAACATTAAGCATAAAATAAGAGCCAAAAACTCTAATCACAAATGTTAAACACAAAAACAAAATACAATCATAAAATGTTCCAATGCCAATGAATCTTAAATGCAACATAAAGTTTAAACATTGCAAAACATAAGGACAAAAGTTACAAACATAACAAAATATAAAAGATGTAATATGTGATGATCAATCTATCAAAGGTGGAGGTCGAGGGAAGCCAACATATCTAAAATTGGCTTAGAGCCTCCCATCCACATCCATTGTGCCCAAAATTGGCTTAGAGCCTCCCATCCACATCTATTATACGAAAATCTAAGGAAACAAGTTAAGTGTACACCTCATCCAAAAAAATAATGTGGTAATGGTTCATATGCTTAAAGCAAAACTTCATCTAAGCTAAAACATCCTTCAATTGGCCCATAAATGGTGGAGGTGGAACATGAATAAAAGTCTCACCAATAGAGGCAACCTTTAGCTTATCACCCTTCTCATCATTACCCTCTTATTAGGCATCTCAGATAACAACATAGTTATTATCATTTTTCTTCACAATGCCAATTCGAATGATGTTTTCATAAGAAATAAAATAGGATCCCTTAGCCATAGTGAGATAAGAGTGAGAACGAAAATCATATAAATGTAAGAAATGAGCAAGGATAATCATAATGTGGACAATCCACCAAGTGCTATTCAATAGGTGGTTGAACCTCAGGCACCATAAAATAGTAACTTAATTATGTTTGCTACCACATTATTCTCACCCTTCTTCATAATTTAATAGGAAAGTAAATAGTGCATATATTTAAGGGATGGATCCCTAATATCTGGAATCTCACTCGCAATAGCATCATAATAAGATTGCTCATCCAAAGAAGTCCAAATCTTTTGATTATTAAAATCTTCCAAAAAATAAATATACCTATCATTCTTAAGTTGAAAAGCTCTAGCAACCTTATAAAAAAAGTATAAGGCTTGTTAAGCAATTGGAAAGTAATTGTGCCAAAGGGATGAAACTTACCACTTCTTATGATTTAACATATAAACTAGCTAATAATTCCAAGGTTAATTATCTATAAGCGTTAGTATGGAGTTATGAATACTCGTCCCATTGAAAAATGCAAAGAATTTCCTTAATTATATCTAACAAACTCACATCGTATAAGTCTACTAAATCTATGAACTTAGCAAGGAAAAGACAAAATTTTGAAAGGGTTTCATATCTTGTCTCATACTCATCTTTGTTGAAAATGGGTTTTGCATCAAAAGGAGAATGATTTGTGGTTGAAAAGCCATGCTAGCATTTAGTTACATTTTTAAACCATTTAGACATAATCAAAGTCAAACTTAGAGGTTGTAGGGGTATTTTTAAAGAGATTTGATGGTGGAAAGGCCAATTTGGTAAAGTGGAGGAAGAGGCACACGATTGTGTTTAGGATTTTATGAGAAAAACTAAAAGAAGAATAAAGGGAACTAGTTTTTAATTGGGAAATTTCAAAGGCACATGATTGTGTAGTGCAAATGTGTGATTGTGTATTCTAGAAAAGTGAGGGAACATGACCATGTCACGAGGCCATGCAAAAAAGGAAAGGGTCTAGTGTTTTATGAGAAAATAATATAGAACTGTGTGATGATGCCATCCATTTTGGTTTGAAACTAGAGAATGAAGGCTGAAGGACGTATCGTCGTGCGCTATAAGGATAAAGTCGTGCAATTGGCATTCATGAATGTCTAATAATGACATACATTTCTTATTTAAATTGCCCAACTTATGATCTTCGATGCATGGTTATGCATTAAGGGCATGCACTTCACAGTTGCCTTATTTTTTTTTATTTTAATAATCATAATGGCCATGTGTCTTACCCTTTATTATCATACACTCATCTTGGTATGTTTTTGACATAAATTAATGTAAAAAAAAAAAAAAAGAAAACACACCAATTTCAAACATAACATAAATAACACAACAAGCAAGTACAAGGATTAACATGAAATGCAAAAGTAAAAGTGAAAGAATTTAAAGCTTTGAATGTGAGTTTTTCAAACCTTAACCTTTAAAAATAAGTGAGATATTAAAAATGAAAAAAAGATTAAAATGAAAAAATGGAATACAATGACAAAAAAAAAGGATAAAATACTCATTTAAGGCCTCCATCTTAACCCTTGTTCTTGACTTCTATAAGAGGCATTGATGAAAAGTTCCCTCTTTGGCATAAGATCGTCTTTAAAGTATGGCTTCAAATGGTGCCTATGGGCTTAGAACATTTCATCTTTAGTGTTTATAATCTCAATGGCATTATGAGGATAAATCTTTATTATTGTGAACAGTCTCGACCATCTAGACTTTAGTTTACCTAAAAAAGCCTTAATTTTTCGGTTGAACAAAATAACTTGTTGGCCTTCTTTAAAATCCTTTAGTATGATATGACGATCATGTTACCACTTAGTTTTCTCCTTATAGATGTGGTTGCTCCTATAGTCTTAGAAATGAAGGGCTTTAAGTTCATTGAATTGAAGTTTTCTCTTTTCATCCGTAAGATGCACACCAAAGTTTATAAATATTTGATCACCCAATAAGCTCTATACTCTAGTTTGACCAGTAAGTGACATGTTTTCCTAAACTCCAAGCGATAAGGATTTATACCAATTAGAGTCTTATAAACGGTCTGATAAGCTTAAAGTGTGTCAAGAAGCTTCAAAGACTAATCCTTTATTGATAAATTTATAATTTTCTCTAAGATTTGCTTAATTAAGCTATTTGAGACCTCTACTTGGCCACTCATTTGAGGATCATATAGAGTGGCCATTTTGTGATTTACCCTATACTTTTACAACAAAGTCTTAAATTGACGATTACAAAAGTGTGATCCCTCACCACTAATGATTGCACATGGAGCTTCAAAGTTTATGAAGATATGCCTTTTGAGAAACAAAATCACTACCTTTAGCATTATTGGTCAGTGGTGCCATGGTTTCTATCCATTTGGAGACATAATCCACGATCAATAATAGATATTGATTCCTAAAAGACTTTATGAATCGTCCCACGAAGTTGATATCCCAATCATCAAATAAATCTGCTTCAATCATGAAATTCAAAGGCATCTCATTGCACTTAGAGATATTACCTACTCTTTTACACATATTACATGACTTTACAAAAGCAAAGGAATCAGTCAATAATAAGTACCAAAAGAAACCACTTTACAATACCTTAGCCGCTATTTTGGATGGACAAAAATGTCCTCCATATTCACATGCATGGCAATGAAGTAGGATATAACCCATTTTCTCCACTAATGCATATCTATTTATGATTCCATCGATATATATCTCTTTATGATTCCATCGATACACTTCTTAAATAAGTAAGGATCTTCCTAAAAATAGAATTTAACATCATAAAGAAACTTTTACCTTATATGGAAATTGAAATCACTAGAAATGATACTACTTACCAAATGATTGACAATATTAGCATATAAAGGAGTTTGAATAGCCTTGAGGAGGAAGTGTTGTTCCTTTGAAAAGGTTTCATTAATAGGACCACTTAACTCTTCTTTTTTAAGATGCTTTAATTGAGATTGATGGTCAACCACTAGGTATCCAGATCGTTTCTTATCCATAATCTCTAAGTCAAACACTTAAGGCAATAAAACCTACCTTATAACCCTTGGTTTTGCATCCTTATTGGCAAAAAAGTATCGAATGACTGCCTGGTCAATCTAAATAATTACTTTCGAGCCAAACAAATATGATCTAAATTAATAAAAAAATAACACTATAACCAAGAGTTCTTTTTTTGTGGCGGCATAGTTAATTTGAGCCTCTTTAAGAGCTTGGCTTATATAGTAGATGATATAGCACTTTTTATCTTTTTGTTGCCCTAAATAGTTCCTACAACGTAATTGCTTATATCACCTAAATTCAAAAGGTAATGACTAATCCAACTTTGTCATGATGGGAGCGAAAGTGAGTTCCTTCTTCAACCTATGAAATGCATTCAAACAATCATTAGTGAATTTAAAGAAACATCTTTAGCCAAACGATTACATATAAGTTTAGAAATTTTAGAAAAATCCTTTATGAAGCACCTATAAAACCTCGTAGGTCCAGGAAAACTCTGCATGTCCGTTACAAATGTTAGAGGAGGTAATTTATCTATCACATCAATCTTGGCTTGATCCACCTTAATGCCATTAAATGGAATATTAAGTTAAAACCATGCCTTTATGTAACACGAAGTGGCACTTTTATTAATTGAGCATGAGGTTGTTCCCTAACAACTTTGTAAGACCTTATAAGATTAGCCAAATAGTTATAAAAAAGAGTTACCAAACACAAAAAAAATCATCCATAATGTTTTCAACAAATTTTCCACTATTTTAAGAAATATGGACATCATGCATCACAAGAAAGTGGTTGGTGTATAGCGTAACCCAAAGGGCATGCGACTATAGGCAAAGGTAACATATGGGCATGTGAATGCTATATTCTATTTATCCCTTAGGGTTATTTAGATTTAATAATAGCCTAAGTATCCATCTAGAAAGTAATAGTATTAATGCTCTGTAAGTCGTTCCAACATTTGGTCAATAAAATGCAAAGGAAAATGGTCCTTACGAGCTGTCGCATTTAACTTCATATATTCAATACACATTTTCCACCTTGTCATGATTCTAATAGGGATAAGCTCATTATTTTATTAGTTATGATTGTTATCCTGCCTTTTACTTAAACCAGACTAACCTATGAGCTATTTAAAATGGGATAGATTTTTTAACCACCTCTTTCATGTTAACATTAAGCCTCATTCAGTGTTCAATAATAGGTTTATGATTTTCCTCCATTAAGTTTTTATGATGCAAAGTGTAGGACTAATCCTCTGAATATTCATTATAATCCAACCCAAGGCTCTAATTATATGCCTCAACACCTTTAAAAATTTTTCCTCTTGTGTTCGTATGAGGTCATTAAAAATGATAACTAGATGTATATTGTGTTTCCCTAAGAATGCATACCAAAGAGGAGAGGATAAAGGTTTAATCAGAGGTTAGGGAGTTTAGACAATACAACGTGGGGTTATCTCAAGGTATTTCTTATAATTTAAAGGCTCAACAAGAGAAGAAGAAGAAGGATTGGCACATACCTTAAAAGTTATGGTACTTACCTCTAAAGTGCTTTCTATCTTTTTTTTTTTTTCCAATTTTACCATGGCTACTATTTCAAGATCAATAGTCTCTTTTTCTTCCTAGAAGACTTCCTTGGTAAATTATTCAATGACGTCGATCCTTAAGCACCTTTCATCCTTCATAGATTTCTTGATGGCTTTATACATATTGAATACCACTTTTTCATCTCCCACACATAAGTTGAATGTTCATTTCCAAACATCAACCAAGCCCTTCCAGTTATAAGGAATGGTCATCTCAATAACAAAGGAATCTCCATATCCCCTTTCATATAAAGCACCATAAAATCTATCAGGATTATGAACTTATCGACCTTGATGAGCACATCCTCCACTATCCCCTTTTGGATATATGATTAATTGATATACTAGTTTATGGGGAATCTTTATTGGCTTCATCTCAATAATACCTAATTTTTGAGAAACATACAAGGGCATTAGATTAATAGTACCATAAATCACAAAGAGCTTTATCAAAGGAAATTTGACCAATATCATAAGGTATAGTAAAACACCTTAGATCTCCTATATTTGGAGGTAACTTAATAAGAAGAATGGTGCTACACTCTTTAGTTAAGTTTCACATTCTTCCAAGTATCTCTTCTTTGAGATAACTTCCTTCATGAACTTACCATACTTTGGCATTTAGCCAAGTGCCTTAACAAAAGGTATATTGATTTGGATCTTTTTGAGCATATCCAAAAATTTGGAAAATTTATTGTCCATCATATTTTACTTAATTCACAAAGGGAAATGAATGGAAAGTTCATATGGCTTAACCTTCTCCTTAGGCTTGTCTTTTATAGTGGGCTATTTTTCTTTATCCACTTTGCCTTCTTTAATTGTCTCCTCTTCTATCTTAGATTGAAGTTCCTTACCAGTCTTAAGGTTATGGCTTTTAGTTGGTCCTTAGCATTAGCTTTGGAATTGCTAGGTCGAATGCCTTAGGATCTAGAGCTAAGAGGTAATATGTCTTACTTAGATCTCGAGGTTATGGATGGAAGATTAGTGATTTTCGGTGACTAAATATATATTGATATTAAGCTTCTTAATCACCTCATCCTGGTGATCAAGTCTAGCATCGATTTTGGGGATGAATTTTTTCATGAGGTTTTCTAGGCTTGATCTCTTTATTGCGTTTGGCAATTTGGTGGTATGGGTTGACAATAAGATAGTGGTCCTTGTGTTTTAGGAATTTGCCAACTGGAATTATATGTATTGGAATATGGACTGTTGGGTTACTAGTTAAAGTTCCCCACAAAGTTCACCTGTTCTTGAGCAAAGGGATTCCTTTTTTATAATCAATGCTTTTCTGCATATTTTTCCTATAAAGATCATGCATAACCTATAAGAAAGGAGAAGACATCACATTACAGTTAAAGGCACTTAATTGCTTAGATAGAGATGATTTATGAGCTTACAAAGCTTGCAATGCATACACATTTAAAATCTTTGCTACTTTCTTTAATACACTTATTTCATGGGCTTCATAATTATTATTTGCCATTATTTTGATCAAACCATGAGTAGCATCAATCTTTTTATGTAAAAGATAGCCTTCAACTGACACATTTATGGTGATTTTGATTTGTCTAAAGAGTCCATTACATAAGGTATGTACTATTGACCATTTTGGGATTTGATGGTATGGGCTTCTCCTTATATGATATTTGAATCTTTCTCAAGCATCATTCAAGGTTTCCCACCTTGTTGGCTAAATGTAGTGATCTCATTTCCAAGCCTTGTCATCTTTGATGGAGGGAAGTAATTGCTAAGGCTTAAGAAAGTTGGTCCCAAGTAGTGATGCTTCCAAACTCTAATAAATTTATCCATATTGTAACCTTATCTTTAATAGTTAATGTGAAAAGACATATCCTTGCCATATTTGCAGACATCCCATTATCCTAAAGGTGTTTCAAATATCTAAAAAGTTTGTTATTTGAGCATTGGGATCTTCATAAGAAAGGCCATTGAATTGAAGACTGTTGGTAAGCATTTGAATGAATATCGGCTTGATCTCAAAAGTGCTCACATTAATGCTTGGTCGGGTGATAGCTAGTTGCAATACCTCAATGGGTGGTACAACAAGCTCTTTCAAAGGTTATTCTCCTTAATTTTCCATATCTTGAATTTGTTGGTGCATTTGCCATCTTTAATTTAGAGTGCGTTCAATTTTAAGATTGTGAGGAAGCAAGTTTTGTTTGCTTTCTTAATTCATGTTCTAATCATAAACCTAAAGTAAAGAAATAAGACACAAAAATAAGACTTTAGATTAATATAAAAATAATAACTTAGTATTAAAGCCATCGATCCTCGAAAATAGTGCCAAAAACTTGATGACTTGTGTGTGCTAAGTATAAAAGCCATTAAATGTCAAGTGCATAAGTCATTTGTCATAAAGTATACTTATGAGTACATATATCATTTCTATGAGGGTAGAGTTTAAGTACTAAGTATTTTATGTCTTATATTACCTAGAGAGCCAAAGAAAATGTTTTCTTATAAATAAAAGTAAAAAAAAAAAAAAAGCTAATCAACAATGTAATGACGAAGAAACTATCAATGGAAGAAAGTGGCTAGGGGTTCAATTTCAGTTGGCAACTTTTAATGGATTCTTAATTCTCAACCAATTGGTTTATTCATGTAGTGTTACTATCAAGTCACTATGGTAATTAATTAATCTCTCTTGAATATTAATAAACATATAAAAACATGTAAAGCTAGAGATCTCTTGACATGAAAGCTAAGCATCATGCAGTTGTCTAATTAAATAAGATTTAAATAATAGCAATACTTTATTAAGGACTCTCAACACATAATAAAGTAAGGGAATTATTGGAAGATCCATTTTATAAAAAGCATCTCTTGATAGTCGGTTCATAGAATTAAGCATGATTAATGGCTAGTCAATCAATAACATAAAGCACTTAATAATTGCTAACATAAAGGATGAATGGAGAACAATTAAGGAATTGAATTAGGAAATTCAAAAGTTATTACATAAGATCCATCTGCAATCCTTAGCTCAAGTACTTTAGTTCATAATGAAGAAGAAATAAGAAAAGAAAGCAAATAATTCAATTTCAGTATAAGCCATGAACACCTTCTTAAACTTCCTTAATTAGTTGCACCTTCACTCTTAATGTTCCTTGCTTTTGCTCCTTATATAAGCCCTAAAGACTTTTTATTGCTTCCTTTCAAAGGTAGGATGATTCTCTCATGTCCTAATTCTTACTGAATTGTCTCTTTACATAAGGCTCTAATTGCCTCTTTAAAGTAAGAAGCTTGGATGAAGGAAAAGGAAAAGAATCTTGAGAAGATCACAAGTGCAAATTTAGGTTTAAAGAGGTACACAACCATGTGCTATCAAAGCATGGTCGTGTGGTGTTGTGATTACATATTGCCTTTACTAATTCATCATGATGCACGATAGTGTCACAAGGCCTTGCATTTCTACTTTCTTATAGTTTCTTTATGTCAACATGATGCATTATTATGTGTTAGAAATGCACGACCGTGCATTCCTTTGCATGCCTAAAATGCTTTTCTTCACTTTAACCCTATTAAATACTAAACAACATGCATTTGGTATATTTATATGCAAAAGGAAGTTATAATGCATGGATTTAAAGGAGAATTAGTTGTAAAACATGTGAATTATGATGTTAAACATCCTCTCCAATGTAATTAGATGAAAAGATGTAATAGTGGGTAAGGCTTTATCCATTTAATTTAGTTCAAAACCACATAAAAATATGGCCAAACTCATTCTTATGTGTTTGAACCCTACCCTTTGTCAAGGATTTTTAACTAACCCCATCAATTGTTGAAAAATGCAGTGAGTGGTTAAGGCTTTTAGCTTGTTATGAGCACAACACATTATAAATATCTCTTACTTAGAGATTTTAGATACTTATAATTTCTCAAAGATGGAACAAGCAATGAACTTGTTAAGAATCACTAAACATCGATCTTTTATGGCCTCATTTATGAACTCATGAAAATTTATGACATATTGCGTTGAAATTATTTCCCAAAATGCTCCAGCACTAAAACTGTAACGACCATTTTCATTTACATAACTCATATCATTCATGTTCAAAATACATATGCATATAGGTTTTATCCATCCTACACACAATCAAACATTTACTTGATGCACATCTATGTATATGACACCAGAAGAGAGAGAGT
>CATIWR010246743.1:0-28219 GCA_949677035.1 Omphalea diandra
TATTTTGGATCAACACCATAATATTATTTATAATATTATATTATAATGTCATATTAGTAAAATTTTTAAGTATTTAGATGATAATTTTATTAATATAAAAAACTTATTTATTATTTTAAACAAAATTATTATAAATAATTAATAAATTAAACAAATAATTTAATATTTTACATAATAATACTATAAATATAGGTAAGGATAGAATTCAATTCATTTATTGACTTCCATTATTTAATATTGATTTGACAATATGATCCAACGGTGTTCGATTCCTCTCAAAATGGACTTTTTATATGAGCATCGCATGACACTGTTTTTCATTTTCTTTTCCTTTTTTTATTGACACATATATGCGATTTATCTTCTTCGCATATTAAAAAGAAAAAAAGAAATATACATTGAGTGGAACGTGTTTTTTGTTATTATGTAAAATTTAATATTATGTTAATTCAATTGTATTTTTATAAAAGAAAATTTTATTTTTTCAGATTAATTTCATAATACTTAATGACAATATAATGTGTTGTGAATTATAAATTTTAATTTTTTTATAAACATTGATATTTTTGTATTTCATATTTCATACATAAAAAATATTTTTTTCATTTAAAAAAGTTCAATATAGATAAATTATTTGAGTCAATTTATTATAAAAATATTTTAAATAAAACTTATTAGCATATAATAAAAAAAATATTGATATGTCTGAAATTCAATTTTTTTTTAAGAAAAAAAAAAAAAAAAAGGGCGCCATGGCATTTGTAATTTTGTGGGCGCGGACATGTGATCAATTTTAGAAGGGCTGATGGAGTGGCATCAACCACGGAGCGATTAATGTAAGCACCAGATTTGCTACTCGTTCGTTCACATCAATATTCCCTTTTTCTGCTCCGTTGATTTTGAGATAATTCTATACGGCCACTAAATAGATAGCAGACTCCCTAATCACTTTTAATTTAGTAATATTAGAATAGTAATAAAAAAATAATATATATATTATTTTTTAGATATTTATTTCTTTATTTATTTTTAATTAATTAATATTTATTTTACAATTAAGCAGTATAATATGATAATATTATATAAAATCTAATTATTTATTTATCAAAATATTAATTTGATAAATGATAAATTCATTGTAACTAATATATAAAACTCGAATTAATTATATATATTGATTGATTGATTTTTATAAAGAGCGGAAAAAATTAAAAGAAACTATTTTTTTATTTTTCCAAATTGAAGAACACTTTGTAATTACATACGCTGTTTTCCAAATTAGGTGTGAATGATTAATAAGTGATGATGCTATCCTTAATTATTAGTCTAATTTTAGAGCTCTAATTGTAATTTCTCATTTAAAATGTTGTATAAGCAAATTTTTACCAAATATTGATGATATATACTATTTTTATCAAATATTCTTATTTACTTTTGGTCGTTGGGTCACATTTTCTCTATATGTGGTCTTATTTCTCCAGATTTTAGAGGATAAAATACTGCTGATTCCAGATATTGAACATCTTTACTAGGATTGTGACGTTGATTATATATCTTTTGCAGAAGAAATTCCCCTTTTTTTTTTTAAAGAAATTTTAAGTAGATTAAGAAGAATATCCAGTAATTTCTATGTCCTAAAAATATCATTCATTATTTCTTTTTACGATATCTCAAAATATATATCTATTTTTATTAAATAAAAAATATTTGTAATTAATTTTTTAATTTATTCTCATTAATTATTAAATTAGGTAAAATATATTTGGTTTTTTCTTTGACTATAATTAAGATATAAATAAAAAAATCTTTATAAATTATAAATTGACAAATAGTAAATAAATTTGTTAATAATTTGAAAAATAAAATGTGACAATCTATTTGAGACGAGGTGTATTATATACATGAGTGGATTTCTTACCATTTATGATATTTTCTACCTAATAAAAAAAAAACTATACTTTGAAGAAATAAAATAGCCATATTTTAGGACTATGTAGGGATTAAAGCGACACAAGTATCAACTATTAAAATGCTTATTGAAATATGACACAATTTAGCTTAATATAATGTTTTATGTAATTTTTTCGTAATCTAAGTATTTTGAGTTCAATTTTTTTTGTCTTTTTATAACTTTAATATAAAAAATAAAATAAAATAAAATGCTTATTGAAATGAAATTCATATATTGACGAAATAAATCTAATTGCAATATAATCTGAAACTTAATTATTTTCAGTGCACCGAAATTGAATGTCAAGCTATATAAGGACAAATAATATTTAATAATTAATTTATTAAATAGCGAAGTAATATCTTGAATTAAATTTCAGGTACCATACTAAATTGACTTTTCTTGACAATTGAATCCAATATATGTATCATAATAACTATAGAGAATGGCGAAAATGAGACAGAGTTGGGCCACGGATATGGCGGTGCAAAATGCTTTTCTTCCTTCTTTTTATCTAAAAATTTGCCTGCATGGTTCTCACCTCTTTTCTTGAGTATTGAGCCTCACTTGTGTACTTTTTCAGGTACAGCCTGTTAATTAGATAACTCTGAAGCTGAAGCTGAAGCTGAGCTCAAACCTAAAAGTGAGAGGTAGTTAATACTTTGGCTTCTCGCCATTATGGTTTCTTTTTTACTTCAACTGAACTTCACCTCTAAAGTAGGGTAAGTTTTAGTGGTGAGGCTTCTCTATTGTTATTTTTCATATTTACAGTAAGAATATTTTCAAATCATTTGGAGTCAGGTTTTAATTTAATGATATTCGAATCGTGTCAAGGGAAGGAGATTACGAATTAAACCTTAAAATTAAGGAGGGCAATTTTGTAAGGTTATCTCTCTGAAATTCCAAAACTGTTTTTTTTATCTTCAAGTGACAAATGTAATATTTTTACAGCCTAAAAAATTCCATGACAGTTATTACAGACACTCTTGTATTGTAGTTGGATTGGTTAAGTTATAAAATCCATTTTTGGCAATGAAAAAAAAAAATATTACATCAACATAATAGCACCAAAAATTGGCTATAAAAATACCTTATTTCTCTCTCTATCGATTGCCCTTCTTCTTTATACAAAAACCCATACACTTTACATCTCTCTCTCTCTCTCGCCCCTTCTTCCTCTGCCTCTACACTGTTCTGTCTCTGCTTCATTTTGCTGCAAAGAAACAGAACTATTGATTGGGGACAGATTGTGAGAGAGGAGACTCTTAAAGAGTGGAAACTTGAGATTTATTTTTTGGTTTTTGGTGTTTTCTTTTCTTGGTATAAACAGAGTGAAGAAATGGGGAGGCCCCAATTGAGCTTTACTATTCTTATGATATGAGGTTTTTTTTGGTATATACAACCCAATTGCATTCACATTGCTAAAAATCCAAAACCCATATCAGAAACAGATCTCCTGCTCTTTTCTTTGCTTGTTTGCTTGTTAAATAAGCCTAATTTTTATCTTGTCCCCTGTTTTCCTCTGTTTTGTTCTTTTTTTTTTTTTTTCTAAAACGGAGATGGCTGATGAATCACCAAAACTGATAATACCGGAGTCATTTCAGGTGTCAAGAGATGATATTGGAGCGCAAATTGCACTCATGTGGGAGCTTATTAAAGCTCCATTGATAGTTCCATTGTTGCAACTTGCGGTTTATATATGTTTAACCATGTCGCTTATGCTGTTCATGGAAAGGCTTTACATGGGCATTGTCATAATCCTTGTCAAGCTGTTTTGGAAGAAACCAGAAAAACGGTACAATTGGGAACCTATGCAAGAAGATTTGGAATCTGGGAATTCCAATTTCCCTTTTGTTCTCGTTCAAATTCCAATGTTCAATGAAAAAGAGGTCCTCTGCTTTCCTCTGTTTCCATATGCAATATCTCTGTTCTTGCTTTGTTTTGTTTTGGTCAGTTTTGGATCTTATACTTGTGATTAAGACAAGAGTGGGAAAAAAGTAGAAGAAGTCTTAATGTTAAAGCAAAGTCCGATGCTTTTTGTTTTGCTATTGTTAGCTTTTGTACTCATTAGTGTAGTTTTGCGACAGGTCTACAGGCTATCAATTGGAGCAGCATCTAATCTTTCTTGGCCCGCTGATCGTCTAGTGATCCAAGTCCTTGATGATTCAACCGACCCAGAAATCAAGGTACTCACATTTATCATTAAAAATCATTACTTAAACCATTTCTTAGTTTCTATACTCATGAATCATGGTTGTTATTTTTAGTACAATACAGTTAAAAAGTTCAAGTTCTGATCTAGGTTTTTCCTAATAAGATCAAATGATATAGAAAGTCTCAATCTTTTTTTTTTTTTGAATTTTTTTGGTTTGGGTATTGGAATTTTTTGGTGCAGCAAATGGTGGAGATGGAATGCCAGAGATGGGCAAGCAAAGGAGTAAATATAAGGTACCAAATTAGAGAAACTAGAGGAGGGTACAAAGCTGGTGCGTTAAAAGAAGGGCTGAAGAGAAGCTATGTTAAACATTGTGAGTATGTGGTTATCTTTGATGCTGATTTCCAGCCTGAGCCTGACTTCCTCAGACGTGCCATTCCTTTCCTGGTCCATAACTCTGACATTGCCCTTGTTCAAGCTCGTTGGAGATTTGGTAACTATTCTTAACTAACTTTACATTCTACTAGTTCAATATTTTCCACCCTTTACATTCTAATATTATTGACTAAACACTAATTACATTGAATCTTTGAGACTCTTACTGATCAATAAGAAAAACACTAATTGCACCATCGGTAACTTACATTAACTTGCAAATTTAGCATAGTGCTTAGATTGGGAAGTTTAGCAAAAATCTGATTAAGCTACATGTAATTGGGATCATTAAATGAGTGCAAAGGTGTATAAAAATGTTTAAGGAGTGTCGGTGGTCTATGTTTTTATACAGTTGCTCACTGTAAATATTATTTTGCTTTTTGGCCGCTCTTGCATGGGAGGGGCTTTATGTGGGGTCCATTAGAAACCCACCAATCACGGGTTGATTGTCGCTTTTACCCTCAGTAGCTTGGCCACCTTTGATTGTGACATTTGTTAATTATTGACCGTACATTAAGGGGTTGGTAGGTCCAGGTGGCAAAATGGGAATTTCACCAAACAAATCAAATTAGAGTCCAAAACACACGAACTGTAGCAACTACCATGAACATAATGTGATTAGTTGAAGTGGAATCATTCTCTCCTAATCCTCAATTCTACCCATTTTCCCACTAATAATTAATTATCAATTCCTTAATGAGCATCAATCTTATCCTCCCCCACTAATATCGATTTTTTTTCTATATATATTCATACCCAAATAAAAATTGCTGAAATTACACAAATATCATCTGGATTTCTAGCATAGAAGCAGCTGCTGTTCAGGGCATTTTTAGGAGTTAATTGGAGCAGGAAAAAGCGTCTGAGAGGGTAATTTTTTCAGTTAGAGTCCCACTGTTCTGCTCCTAAAGGCAGCGCACCGCCACTTCTAGGTCACTGGGCTGGTTTTTATGCTCTTATGGAAGTAGGGCGGCCTAGAGTGGGACCCCTCCCCAGTCAATTGCCGACGCTTCGATTTTGTACTTTCCATTACTACATTGAAAATAAATATATAAATAACAAAATAAATTACTAAGCCATAATTTTTTTAAAAAATAAAATCAGATGAAAGTCAAAGTCCGTTTCATTAGATGAAGAGATTCCCTCGTGCTCCGTATTTGACGTGGCAAAATCTAATTTGAGTCACACGCTGACAAGCAACAAACAGCTCTATATATGTTATGACAAATAAAACATTTTTATTTAATGTGATTAATTGTTATTCCAATTATTTTGGGTTATTGAATTATTGTTGGCAACTTGTGCAGTAAATGCAGATGAGTGCTTGTTGACAAGAATGCAGGAAATGTCATTAGATTACCATTTCACTGTGGAGCAAGAAGTTGGATCAGCAACTCATGCATTCTTTGGCTTCAATGGTAATTTTCTTAAAAAAAATTATAAATTCTTCTTTTTTTTTTAATTATCAAGTAGGGTCTGTGTCATTTGCACTGCTTGACTAAATTGCTCATGTTTATTTTAATGGATACCTGTTAAGATGACTTGTTCTGTAACTGGTCCAGAGTCTGGCTGTCAAGTGAAAACTGCCCTAGCTAGTTGCTATGTGAAGGTGACTACTAACTGATATATACCCATTTTTTAAAAAATAAATCTGTCTCGTAATACAGAATGAAATAAATAGTAAATAAAATTAATTGAGCAAAAAATATTTACTGGAAGGAAATATTTTGAACTTTGGGGCATCTTACAAGCATGAAGGGAGAACCATTAATTTTCAATCGAGATTTATATGTTATCAACCAACATCTTGCATTAGTTGTCTTTGTACTCTGATTTTTAATCATGAAAACTGAAATCTAATACAGGTACTGCTGGGGTATGGAGAATTGCTGCTATTAATGAGGCTGGTGGATGGAAGGACAGAACCACAGTGGAAGATATGGATCTTGCAGTAAGAGCTAGTCTCAGGGGATGGAAATTTGTTTACCTTGGTGACCTGCAGGTATACAATGAATTAATTAACTAATCAAAACATTGACGTATTTAATTACAATGATTATGGACTTTGTTCGTTAATTTACCGTTTTGGTTCCGTAGGTGAAAAGTGAACTTCCTAGTACATTCAAGGCCTTCAGATTCCAGCAGCACAGGTGGTCTTGTGGTCCTGCTAATCTGTTCAGGAAAATGGTGATGGAAATAGTTAGAAATAAGGTTAGTTCATTTCAGGAATTATTTACAACATTTCTCTTTTTCAATTGCATGCACTTCATTTTTTTTAAAATCCTGTTTCTAATTTAAGTGAACATTTTAATTATCAGAAAGTGAAGTTCTGGAAGAAGGTCTATGTGATTTACAGCTTCTTTTTCGTCCGTAAGATCATTGCTCATATGGTGACCTTCTGGTTCTATTGTGTTGTTCTTCCATTGACCATTTTGGTTCCTGAGGTGAAAGTTCCAATTTGGGGAGCAGTTTATATCCCTTCCATTATTACCATTCTAAATTCAGTTGGAACTCCAAGGTATGCTCATTTTAGTTACTATCATTTTGTTTAATCTTCCTGCATATGCAAGAATCGTACTCATTACATGTTCTTGAACTTTCAGATCAATTCATTTACTGTTCTATTGGATTCTGTTTGAGAATGTGATGTCTTTGCATCGGACAAAAGCAACACTCATCGGTCTGCTAGAAGCAGGGAGAGCTAATGAATGGGTTGTCACTGAAAAACTTGGAAATACACTTCAGAAAAATGCAGATGCTTCCAAGAACAAGGCGAACATTAAAGCGCCTAAAAGACTTCGATTCAAATTCGCAGACAGGTAAACATTCTTGAATGCTCTTAATCCCATTTGAATAATAATTTTCTTTTACCTGTTACACATTATATCATTAGTACATAATATGATTGATTCTGATCAAATTATGTTAACCAAACCACCAAATCAACAAATCATAGAGAAATTAATATTTGTCAATATGTCCAAATTCCACTACCTAAATTATAACAATTGAGAATCTTTGTATTTTATTAGTATTGTATTAACAAGAGAGCAGATTTGTCTTATGGGTTTAGTTGCAGGCAGACAAGAGCATATACTATATATGGTTCAAATATAAGACAGTAATACATATGTTTATGATTCCATGCATGAAGAATTTTTATACCAGCATCTATTTAAATAATGAATAGCATATGCCAACAATATGTGGGAAGAGATTAATTTGATCTTAATTTAGGAGATTCTACCATCTATCCTAGATTAAATGATATGTCTGGATTATCTTAACAGGCATTATTTGGTTTTTCTTGCTGTTTTAACAGGCTAAATACATTGGAGCTAGGATTTGCAGCATTCCTTTTCTTGTGTGGATGTTATGACTTTGTTCATGGCAAGAACAATTACTTTGTATATCTTTTCCTCCAAACTATCACCTTCTTCATCACCGGAATTGGCTATGTTGGCACCATCATTCCCAGCTCTTAGCAGGAGCAGAACAGGCTAGCAACATGGAAAAAATCCGCGCAGGCCTTTTTGAGTTTTCATTGTTGTGTTTATGTTTTTTTTTCCTCGTCTGCAACACAATATATAAGTGGGATATATCAGCAACGATAGAATGCAATACCTAATATTTCAGCTCATCATTTGAGCAAAAAATAGGTGATTCGATATGACTGGCAAGAAAATTAAATGTGGATCAGTCTAGTGAATTTTTAGGGGGAAAAATACCAGAAGAGAAAATGCTGTTATTTTGCAAACTCATAATACAGATTCAAGGACAAAGTTAGCAGAAACAGCATATGCTTTAGGCAACAATAATGTTATAGTTTCATCTAAATAGATTGCTTGTAATTGTGAGAATTTGTTCTTTTCTTCTTTCTTTTTTTTTTTTTTTTTTTTTGGTCTCCAATTGTTAGTTCTCCATAGTTTCAGCCGAATAAGCTGATGAAATGAAATGATGTATTTGTAATCAAAGTAAATTTATTATTTCTACCATTCCTGTGTTCCTTCTCTCTTGGATTGTAATACAAAATTTTTAATAGCACTTCATAACGTCCCAAAATTTTCTTGGAATCCAATACCCATATTATAATTGCCAATAAATGCTTTATTCCCTTGCATTAGGTTTCATTCTTGTAATGATTGAATCAGAACATATTGTGTAGCTAGCATAATAAGCTCTCATTTGCAGGCTTATTGCTAGATATGTTTAGTTTAACCAGCCTTGTAAGTTAAGTGATTGCCAAATGGTTACAAACACTTTCCATCATTCCAAACACTTGGCTTTGCAAATGCTATAGAAATGTATAAGACAATTGGAAGACATCCTTATAGTAACTTTTCATGCCTTGTCCCAATCATTTTTAGCCTGTGACAAGAATCATATGATGTCATAACCTATCAATCTGGACTCATATTTCACTGCACAAATGATTTTTTTAATTATAGAGTGCTATTTGGGCTACCCTTTTGGCTTTACAAGGTGATCTTTGTTTTAATTTAATATATAAAAGATGCTCCATGTTCGTTTCTTCAAGAAGAAGTGTTAATCATCTGTGGTAACCCCTTTTGCACTTTAATCAAAGGGAAAAGAAAAGGGTGGCAGAATTATAATCTACAATGGAGTAACAACTGTAATATGTATATACAAATAAATTAAGGCTTTCTTGAGGGCTTTGGGAAGGTAAAAAAATATTTCTTTATTGTTCTTGGAACTCATGACAATAATTAGTTTCTTATAAAAATTGTTATTGAATATTACTACCTCCGTTTCACAACATCAAAAACTTTTATTTCAATATAATTGTCATTTTACATTACCAATATAATATTAATTGTTTGTTTTCCTAATTTATCATTGTCATCATCTCCTCACTTTCTAATTAAATACTTTTTTTATTAGTGTTAATGTAGAATTTTAGTAGAAAACAATTAAAGATATATTAGTCAATATCAATTAAAATTATTTCTAATTAATTGTTTTATTAATCTAAATGCACAACGTTAAGAAGACATATATTATGAAATAGAGAGAGTAAGTCATAGATTATGGAAACTATCAAAGCAACTTCTTCTAATAAGTTTGGTAAAAGAAAATAAATGAAATCAATGGGCTGTTCATAGTAATTTTCCTTTCATCATCATTTCTCAATCTTTTGTGGCTATTGGATCCAATATGAAAACCTTTTTTAAGGCACTTGTCTTTGACAGCAGAAACTTGCAGAAATAAGAAAGAATTAAAATCAATCTAAATCATCATTTTCTTTTTAAATGATAAACAAATGTGATTGGGAATGAAGCATATGAAGAGCCTATGTGGCTCGTAATAAATAGTATAACTTTGTATATTGTTGGGGTGTAACTATCTCACATGGTTAAATATAAGCTAATGAGATGCATATAAGTGATCAGGATATATAGATTTACTGTCCTAAAATTTTGAGTTCAAAATAGTGTCAAGCCCATGAATGTGCATTAATTAAATGGAGCAATCAACTTCTTTTTCTTTATTTCTATCTTTTCATAAATAGTAACCAAACTTGATTGAGTTGCATTAATATACATTTTCAATTATTATGGGAAGGAATCCTATACTTTGATTGAGACAAACACAGAGTGCATTTCTGTTGGCACTCTTCAAACAAAGAAACAGCCTGTTGTAGGGAGAATATGAAATGCCACTTTCCATTTGTATGGTTGCAATAAAAAGGCTGTAATAGTAATAGACAATGGCATGAATCTTTCAATGACAGACATCTTGTTAGATATAAAGGCAAGCCTTAAAAAGTGGCCAGTCATTTTGCACAATGGCCTTAATAAAAGGGTAAAAGATGGAAGCCTCTTCTGTAGGTGAAGTTTTATGCAAGAGGGAATTTTTTTTTTTTTTTCCTTCAGAAAAGACAGTCTTGATGAGGCTATATGTAAATCTCATCATTTGGGATTTGATTGTGTATGGACTTGAAAGCATATCCATGAAGAAAGCACATGCAGAGATTTTTTTTTTTTTTTTTCACTACAATGGAATTACCTAGTCAATGGTGCTTATTAATGCCTCAATTCATGTATGGACAAGCTTGTCCTTTTCAATTTACCTGCCTCTTTTTTTTTTATTTCAATTTGATTATTTTATATTGTTTAAGCTTCAATAAATATTTTTAAATATATCAAAATATAAAAATTTTAATTAATACATAAATCAATTCAAAAATATTTTTATCATAAATACCCAAAAAAAAAAAAAAAACAATAGTAGAGACTAACTGTCTTATAATTTCAGTACATACTGTCCCAGTAAAGAAAAAGGATCCTGTGGAAGGCACTGACATTGGTCAGTATTCTCATGTGATGTGGGGCTTGTTTAGGAATACAGGTTTTTAAAGATAGAAAAAAAAAAAAAAAATGAAACTGGATTTTCCCAAGCATAGTCCACTTGCATCCCAGCCGACAGCGAGAATTCTGTCAATGCACATGCAATAAGCATAATTTTCATGTTGATCGTTAACCATTGTACAAGTTACTTCAGAAATAAATAAATATATAATATATATGCAATTAAAAAATCTTAATTATTTGTTCTTTTAGTAGAAAATTAGAACAGGGTTCTGTCTAAATTCCTTGGTTTTGCTTTTGAATTGTTGAGGTTTGATTATAAGATCTTATGGATTATCTTCTGGTTATAGGCCACATGACAAGTAGTAACTTAGCATTCTTAGTTTTTCTTCTCCTCATTCATATCAGTTGGAAGAATGATCAGTAACGAGTTTTAGTTTAATGATATTTGAAATCGTTTTTAAAAACTACTAGAATGATGAGTGATTCTAAAGTTTTAATTTTGAAAATATAATATTAAAATGACAAGAGAGGTTATATTATTTTTTGTAATAAAAAATTAGGTATTTTATTAATTGAATAAATAAGTATAAAATTGATACATAAAATTGTATATAATACATATTTTTGTAATAAAATTTTAAAATAATCACGTTTATAATTTTAAATTTAAATGATAAATAATTTAAATTTTGAAAAATTGATCATGTTGAAAAAATATTTGATTGAGCCAATCAGTGAAAATACGCTCTATTTAATAATATATTTTTTTTATCATTATTTAACTTTTTAGTATTTTTACATTATGATATGATTGTCACAAACTAGAAATTTGTTTCGATAAATTTCTATACAACTTCTACCACAAACTGACAATAAAATATTAGATCTAAATACTAAACTATCAAAAGTTTCACCATAGAAATACAACAATAAAATGCAAAAATACATAATAATATATGAGAGCACACAATTTTAAAATTTTGAAAAATAAATCGAAATAAACTCAAAAAATGAGTAAATCTAAATATTATTTTAAGATATGATGACATAAATCAGAAAACAAATAAATAATTATGAACTTTTTTCAAAACAAAATAAAGGAAAATAATTAATTTTTAGTCGAAAATAGCTAGAAATGGTCTTTAAAATCTGGTTAAAAAATGAAAGATAGAAGAAGAGAGTAACAGTTGACAAGTTGATTAAGAGAGTGCATTGTTAAATTAATGGTATGGTTCAAATTTGATATCAATAGTTAAAAACTTTGTTTGTGTTGAGTTGTATGGTTGACGTTTGATTTAATATAATTCTTTGGTTTGCTTGACAAAAAAAAAAATCACATCAATAAAACTTATGAAAGGAATTAAAAACTCTCATAAGTTGTCTATAACAGACACATATCCTATGCATTGTTTTGAAGGATTATGTATTAGTTAGTTGAGGTGTCCTCTCATTTTGCTGTCTCTAATGTGTGTGGATTTTTTGGCAGTAAGCACTGACTTGATCCACAATGTGACATATCAATTGTAACAATGATTCATTGGGTTCTCTTCCTCATGCTTTGCCCTTAGTTTTGGAAGTTTAGGCCCCATTTTTCTGTCACATGGGGTCTCCTCTTTTAGTTGCAATATTCTCCATTTCTTTTGGTTATATTCTCTGCCCAGCAATTAATTTTCTTTTTGAGAATACCAAACTTAATTCTTGGAGTTGGATGCATTTCGTTTTGGTTACATTGCAAGTTTACAATATTGGGTAGGTAGCAAATGATGTTATCCGAAAGTAGTTTTATTCCATTCGCTAGAGCTTGAAGAATTCTCAAGGATCGATCCAATATATTATCGTATCCTACATATATTTCTCTTTCTAATAATACAATTATCAGTATGTCTTTCGTGATTTTCAACATAAAATTAAAAATAAAAATAAAATAAAAACAAACACTCATATAATTCCATAGACCTCGGTTTTGCAACATGGGTTTGAGTAGGACGAATAGCTTTTTCCATTTTGTATGGAAGTTGGAGGGTACTAAATTTTTGTCTCCACGAAATCAAAAGCATACAAGTAATAAGATGGGAAAATATGAATTGTACTAAAACTGTAATTTTTGAGGACTAAGATACACAAGCAGAGTAATTAAATATGTCATTACAAATATTCAAATATCACAACATTACTTAATTGGCAGAAAATATGATCAATTGGTATCAAATATATAGCGAACTGATGAACCCGCACCCCCAAACGGTGAGATTCGATGAAATGCCAATTTCCTGATTGCTGTGGGCTAAAACCTTGATTGCTTGGATGCGTTGGCAATGTGTAGGAGAGTGGACAATGAGGCCAGAAGTTTAACCGGGCTTGGAAATTATTAGACTGGCTTGCTCAGTCTTGAGCTAACACTTAAGCAGCAAATTTACTTGGACTTGTTCTCCAAATGCTAAGGCCGGTAATATGATTCTAGTATGTTCTAATTTACGAGTAATCCGCGTATTGCGCGGTATCATTATAGTAATAATTTTTAAATAAAATTAATATATTTTTAATTAATTAAAAATTAATATAATAATAATTAAATTTTAATGATTATTTTCTAAAAACTTATTACTAAGTAAATAAAGTAATAAAACAAATTTATAATTACATAAAAAGTTAGTTGTAGTAAATTATTATATATTAATTTATATCTTCAATCTATGTAACAATTTTAAGAGAAAATTTATTAAATTTGACTAAAGTAATTATTAATAATCAATCAAATAAATAATATTAAGTATTTCATAATAAAAAATAAAATTAACAAATAATTACAAATTATATATACATATGTGAGATAATTATAACAAAAGCTTATTTGTTAATTCATACTTTTAATTTTATGTGGTATAATTTTTAAGTGAAAATTTATTAAACTTGAATAAAGTAATTCCTGATAATTTATTACATTGTTATTTACCCTTATATACATAGAATTTAAAATAATCAATTGAATTAATTTAAATCTTAACTTTTTATTTAAAACTTTTAATTTTTAGATTTTTAATTTCTTATTTAAAAGTAGTTTGGAATTTTTATTTTTTTATATAATTTTAACTTTCTGATTAGAATTTTTAGTTTTTAGATTTTTTTATTTCTAATTTAAAAAATATTTTTATTATAGCAATTGAATTTTCTAATTTCCTACTTAGATATTTTTTTTATATAGAAGTTTTTATAATATAATGTAAAATAGTGACATATGACAATATTATATATAGTTATTTGATAAATAACAAATAATTATTTAATATTCGTCTTAAACTGAAATTAATGATATATAGTGATTGTATTGCATTTTGTGATAGATACTCAATTAAATTCTTTTGATAACACTACAACAAGCGTTTGTAGTCCAACGGTTAGGATAATTGCCTTCCAAGCAATAGACCCGGGTTCGACTCCCGGCAAACGCATCATTAAAGGCCGTCGTTTATGTATATGATATACTATAGATATCTAGTTTTAGATACTTTATATCATTAAAAAAAAAAATCATACTTTATACATTATATATCTAAGTAATTTTAAGTTAAATAAAGATCCATCATGTCTATTGCAAAATAATTTATTGTGCAAGTTAATTGACTCGTCAATAGATTTCATGATATTAATAAAAACTTTGATTAGGATTTAGTACATGATATGGAGAACATTGAATATTGTTTATGCAGAAGTTAATTATGTATTTGATTGTGAATTCAATCTTTTATTATTATAATTTATTTGTAAATTCAATCTATTATTATTATAATTTATAATTTGTAATTATTAATTAAAACTTACCAATAATATTAGTATGACAAATGTTCAAATATAAGTTTTCAGCTCATTAGACTTAAAAATTCAAAGAGAATCTTATATATATATATATATATATATTTGGCTCCTTTTAAAATAAAAAGTGTTGTTATAATTTTTTAAATCCATAAAAAATTGATAATATTATATGCTAGCTATGGGTTTGCTTAAGTATGTATACTTGATGTGTATATACTAATTAGATTAGTTTATGAATAGGTAGTCACGAAAACCATTAATCAATTTTTTTCAATTCCACTTGATTTGAATAATTAGATTGAAAAATTCAAAAACTAGACTTTGGTCGACTCTCAGATTTGAGATAGAAGGAATCGTGTCAAAATTCAACGATTTAAGGTTTTTTTTTCATTTTTTATAATAAATTTAAAATTTTAAAATTATTTTTATTAAATTATCATCAATAATAAATATAATTAATATCTTTATTTTATTTTGAAATAGTCTTATTGTAATTTTAGAACTTTGAATTTTTAAAAGTAATAAATTGTTATAGAAAAATTAATCATAATACAATTTATTGTGTTTTATAATAATAAGTTATTATATAAAATTAAGATTTATTTATTGAAAAATTATTATATTGATATTGAATTGATATTATTTCAATTATTTCATAATATATAATCTTCTAACGTAATAAAATAATATCTATTATTTTTAAAATAATGAAAATATATTGCTATATGTTAAATAGCTAAGTAGTTGGATTAAGGACATATAAAATATAAACCTTGTTATATAAGTTAATAATCTATATCTTCTTTATCTTTTAATTTTCCACAACCTAATAAAATTAAGTTGTGTAATATTATAAGATGACAATGTTTTAAGATGAAACTCATGAAATTCACATATTTTAGAGAGTTATATTTATGAGATACTTAGTTATCAAAATATTATTCTTAAATTATTGTTGGTAGATGTTTTAGAAACTATAAACGGTGAGATTGGATGAAAGCCAAATTCCCAATTGCTGTGATTTTATGGGCCAAAACTTTGATGCTTAGATGCATTGGGAATGTGTTGGAGACTGACCAATGACGCCAGAAGTTTAGCCTCCTTCCGGTTCTAAACCAGGCTTAGAAATTATTGGACTGGGATGCTCAGTCTTGGGTTAACATATGGATGCAGAATTTATCATTAAATGGCGGAGCGAAGATTTCCAATGCAACGCTAACATGTGGCGTTCGTAGTCCAATGGTTAGGATAATTACTTGCCAATCAAGAGACCAGGGTTTGACTCTGGCCAAACTCATCCATAGTTAAGTTTGTTTTATATAAATTTAGGAAGTTTTATAGTTTTGAGTGTCAAAGAGAAGGATTTCATTTGATATTTTTCAACTAAGTTTGATATACTTAGGCTCATAATTATCAGTCAACAAGAAAAATTTTATCTATTTTAAGGAAAATGACATTTTGTTTTTAGCCTCTCTAGTCTTTGGTGAATGTAAAGACCATAGAGATTGTTGACCACGACATCGTCTTCATCAATTCGTCCGATCATGTCTTCACCTTCATAAGCAATCACTTCAACATCGACCACTGCATCTAAATTTGTTCAACCACTGAACATGTAGAATGGCCTTCTATCTTAAAATGTTCATTGAGTCACCGCATTTTTTTCAATCAATCTCTCATCTCGCCTAGCTAGCTTGCCCATCCCGTCCATATCATTGCTGCCCATGGGATCTCTGATCCCAATTTCAGGCTAGTGTAAAAAATTCAAAAAATGTCATTTCTAATTTAGTTTTTTATACTATTATTTGTTATTGAAAATAAAAATGATAAAGATTTGATCTTTGGGTGTGCAAGACTGCTATTAATTCTTCATTATTTAAGCAATGGCTCAAGAACTTGCAATAATAAACTGAAATTTAAACTCTTCATATCAAATTTCTATTTATTGAAATGGTCCTACACTTCAAATCTATTTCCCCTAAATTTATTTATTTTTCTTCATTTTACATTTGAGTGTTTGGTGGCTTATCTAGGGTTTTGCAACATGGTCAACTTCTCTGCTCTAATTTCACTGTCTAAAATTGAATGACTATTAAATTCCTTTATTGAATTCACTGTTAAATTCCTCTATTGAATTCCTATAGTTTTGATTTCTTATTACCCATTATTCAATTATTCATTTGTGCATTATACACGTTTGAAGAAATATCTAACAGAATGAAAGTGTTAAATTCTATAATTTTGATTCAGTCTTACTATTATTCACAGACATCAAAATCCATGTATAAGGTTAAGGTCTGAAGTTTGATTGATGTTTTTATCATCATAAATATATTACATATAATGTTATTTTTGTTCCACAAATAAGCAAGAAATGTTTGATTTCTATCTTTTCTTTTTATGTACATCCAAGCAAAAGAAAATAATCAGTTTTATAAAAATATTTTCTGTGAACAATATTTACTATAGGCTAATTATTTTCCATAAAATAAACAGATTCTTAGTATATTATATATCTAATACTTTTTGAATCATTCTCAAAATTGATCAATATGAAAAATAAGTTTTATGTGTATCTATTAAGTCTTATATATTTAATATATTATATATCTAGTAATTTTTGAATTACTTGATCAAGTTAAAATTGATCAAAGTGAAAAACAAGATGAGTTAACTCTATGAAATAAAAAAACAATAATAAAAAGTGATATGTATAGTTAATGGCTCAAATTAATTCATTTTTACAATCAATAGTTGAGGTTATAGGAATACCATATATCAAGTATATATATATAAAAAAAAAACTCTTGACAAAGAAAATAAGCTTATAAAAACAAAGATAAATCGAGTTTGATCATGAATAACTGAATTCATATGATGGTTGTGTGGTCAAGATCATCAATTTGGTTGTCTTCTTTATACTATTATAGTGTTATATAAAGTTAAATGAGGATCCATGATGTCTATTACAAAATAATTTATTGCACAAATTAGTTGATTGGTCATACAGGATTAGAGGGCCGAACTTTGTTAGATTCAAGTTTAAGCTCAACTTTAAAACTTAAAGCTCGAGCTTGATCAAGTTTTTGTTGAACCTTCTAGGTTCTACATTCTTATTTTTATGATCACAAACAAGACTTAGGACTAATCTTTGCCTAAGAGTTGTTTTTGTTAAATCTTGTAGATACATCAAAGAGTTGTTTTTGTTAAATCTTGTAGATACATCAACTCTTTGAACTGTAATGATTAGAGAGGAATTTGCTATCAACACATTTGAGTTGAAAGTTGAAAAACTCTAAATATTAAAGAGTGAAAATCAAAGCCAACTTAGCTGAAGTGCCCAATAAGTGTTGGACAAGTGCTTTAGTATGAACTATGCTCTCTGGACCTAGCAATGGGCATTATGTTTTTGTAATGGGTGTTGGACAAGTGCTTTAAGGTTGAGCCTTACTCTCTGGATCTCGTAACAAGAGTTGTACTTTTGCAACAGACATTGGAAAAGTGTTATAGTTTGTGCTACAACTTCTGGACCTCCCAACAAGGTACACTCAAATGATCAACATGCATTGAGATGCTTCCAATGGACATTGCAAGAACTCCAACAAACGTTGAATCACTTTTGCAAATTTTGAAAAATAGAGCAAAAAACTCATATTTTTTGAAAATCAAGAACAAATGTTAAGCATACTCCAACGAGCATTAAGGATAGAATTAATTACCATTATTTATATCCAATGACCATTGAAGAAAAAGTGTAATGGATATATAAATAAAAGAAAAGGAAGAACCTTGAGTCACCAACCTTTGATAACTATTTCCAATGAACGTTTCAATAGAACCAACAACTGTTAAAGCTAAATATTTACTAACAACCGCCCATCTGCTTAGAATCAATAATTGTGGATGCCTCAACAACGGACGTGGAATTTCTTCAATGGGTGTTAATTACTTATAGTTGTAATGTGAAGTGACAGTTCTTTTCTAATAGCTAGTTCTTTGTTCAGCCTATAAAATGAACTGTTCTCAACAGAAATAAAGTAGAAAACCATTACATTAAGTTAGTAATCCATTGTGAAAACCATTCTCAATAAAAAATGTTGGTACATTATGAACAAAGAGTGATCTAGCATCCAAAAAGACATTCAATGATCACACTTGAGAGAAAACTAAAAGAGTTATCTTCAAAACATAATTTGAAGGACAAACATCTCAAAAACCTTCTTTACTTTCTCATTCACTTCAAACACACCTTGTGAATGTACTTTGAGCATTCATTCTTGCTTGAGTGAGAAAGTTTTCCTTCCCTTAAAAATGTTATAATCTCCTGTTATGTAACTTAGTGTTGAGAAACCTTCTGAAAGTATCTCTTGTTAAAGGTTTAACGTAGTATCTGAAAACTATTTTAGGTTAATGTTTAATTAGTAATTGTGAACTACATGTAAGAAGTTAATAGTGCGTGAAAATCTATCACCTGTAAAGGCTTGGTAGTGCCCAAAAACTTAATTGTGTAAAGGTTATTGATAGCACATTAAGCTATCAAAATAATGAAAGCTCTAGTGAAAGAAGGAGAGGATGTGGGCAAGTTGTGTCAAACTTCTATAAATATTATGTGTTGATTCTTCATTTATTTTCACATTTAGTTTGAATTTATAAATTTGTCATTGCCCTATTTAATCCCCCCTTCTGGGGCATCAAAGGACAATAGTTTTAATTTTTAAACTCGAATTCGAGCTTGACCTCGATCAAGTACTTAAACACTTGAGCTCGATTCGATTAAACTCATTTATTTATATAATTTTTTATGAATCATGTAAATTAAAGTTTTGATTTATATAAACTCTAATAATCTCAAATAGACTTGGATTGATTAAACTCAATTGTTAATATTATAAATATGACATATACTTAATATTGTCAAAACTTGATTAGTCACGTGAATCTCTTGAGTCGAGTATTTTAGTACTTGAATTTGGCTCGCTCAATTACTTAAGTAACTTGATCTCGACTTGATTAATCTCGAGTCAATTTTGAATATTTCTAAAGTCAATCTCAAAAAGTTTGCAAGTTGGCTCAGTTCGTTTATATTTCTCACCGCACTAACTCTCATATGAGCTTCATGATATTGATATAATATTTATTGGATCATATACATGATATTGAGAACATTAAATATTATATATGCAAAAATAATTATTGTTTGATTGTGAATCTAATTTACTACTTCTATTATTATTATTTGTAGCTATTTCAACAAATTACTGTACAAATAAAACTTAATAAAAATATTAGTATGACAAATTTTTGGAACGGTCTTTTCCTTGTTTTCTTTTCACATGGCGATTATTCAATAAGACAAGCTAGATTAATCTCATCAATATATATATATATATTATACAATTCTTAACTTATATTATTTAGTCTATTTTTGCACACCAAATAAATTTGTAATTAATAATTAATTCATAAAATTCTAACAATTAAAAGAGGCTCTCTAAAAGTCTCTAAACTTCATGCTCCATAATATTTATAGCGAAATTTTGCAATGTAGTTCTTGAAAGGGTATAAAAATGTTAATAACTCTTGATGCAATAGAATTGGATATTAATCAAGAATTTCTGCCCCAAGATTTGCATAATACAATTTTTTTCCCCTTTTCTTTTTACAGCCCTTGCCATTTGTACGAACAAAAAAAATTATAAATTTATTTTTACTTGATTCACATTGAAAAATGTAAATAATTAATTTTGTTTGTCAAAGATAGGAGTGCCTGTGTTTGATTAATTAAATTCGAGTGACATTTTACTCTTCGTCGCTTACTATTCCTTTTTTTTCACCAATTTTCAAATAAAAAATAAAAGAAATATATATAAAATGAAAGGTTCGATATAATTTTTCAAGATAATAAAAATAAAAATATTATATGTTAGCCTTTCACTCGAATATGTAGACTCGATGTACATATACTAGTTGGATCAGCCTATGAAGAGATTAGTCACAATAGCCCTAATCAATGTTTTTATACTTGGCAATCCAATATAAAAATTCAAGGTTTGGATCTTTAATTTATTCGAGCCATTTTTAAATCTGAAATAGAAAAACTCCAATCAAAACTGAATCGCCTTACTCAAAATTCAGTAATATGATATATAGAGACTATGTTGATTTGACTTTTCCTTTAGTTCTCTTTTTTAATACTTCTTCGATTAATTTTTAAAAATTGAGAAACTATATTTATTAAATTATCATTATCAATATTTTGTTTATAAATAAATGTATTATAATTTTATAATATAACTTTTGAATTTTTAGAAACAATAAATTGTTATAAAAAATTAAGTATTATACAACTTTATGAATTCTTAAAAAATCATTTATGAAAAAAATTACTATATTAATATTGGATTGATGTTATTTCAATTATCTCTTAACATATAATCTTTTGATGTAATAATTTATTTTTGAATAATTAAAATACTATTTATATTTTTAATTACTATATATTGATAAAAATATTTATCTAAAATTTTTTATTTATAAAATATTTCATATTTATTACTAATTTCATATACATATGTATAATATTTTTAGTATAATATATAATATTAAATTATTAATTAAATTACAGTTCCATTCAATCTCAATTTAATTTTAGTTCTGAGTTTTAATTTGAGACTTTCTACCTCAAACGAGTCAGTGGCCAAATTGAAATATAATACCTTGCCCCCTAATGCATTTTTAGATATGTTTGAGAAAAATAATGGAAAAGAGTGTAACGGAGGAAATGAAAATAAATAAATAATTGAGATGGTGTAAATAATATTCTTTCCTCTTATTTGGAAGTTAAGATAAAAAAAAGAAAAAAAAATTAAAAGAGTAATATTTTAATAAAATAAAATTACTATAATGTCTTTTACTTTTTATCAATTAAAAAAAATTATTGCAAAGATTAAGGTTTCACTTGTTTTATGAAAAATAACTTGTTTAAGAAAAATATTTTCTAAAAAAAATATTTTTTGAGAAAAATATTTTTCAAATTATATAGTTTTTGGTGTTTGAAATATGCTATAAAAATATTTTTTTAATTTATAAAATTATAACAAAATGTAAGTTATAAATATTGTATATTTATACTATTTATTATTTGATATAAAAAAATAAAATTTTTTATAGATTTCATTTATCTATTTATTATTTGATATAAAAAAATAAAATTTTTTATAGATTTCATTTATCTCTGACGATGATTGCTGACTATGATGACCAATGATAGATATTAGTGATAAAAGATGGTCAATGATAATAAATATATGTATTTATATGATATATTTTTTATTTTAATAAATTTATCAAATTTTGAAATATGAATTCATTTTCAAAATGAAAATTATTTTTATTGAAAAATGACTTAGGGGTTATCAAGGATAGTTGATCAATGTAGTTGGTAGATGTTAATAGATAATGTTAATTGATAGCTGGTAGCTAATAGCAGTTTGATATCAAGTGTTTGATAAATTATATATAGTTGTTACTGTTAATTCATAAATTGACTAATAATAGCATATTATTAATGTTTTATATATTAAATTAAATAAATAAAAATATAATAAAATAATAGATTTTTCGCATATGCTCATAAAATATAATTTTAAAACTTAGAACACTATAATTATTCATTTGTATTTATGAAATCTTAATAATTATTTCTTATTAATGTTAATCAATATAAGTTAATATATTTTTTATTAATTAGAATCTTCTAAATATACTTTTGTTTATAAAACTTATGTATAATAATCTAAAATAAATTATTTTTATATAAAATAATTAAAATATTATAATTCATAATGGTTAGTTGAATAAATAAAACTCAAAGGATAATAACAGATCATTAATAATTTTGACTTTTCCTTAGTTAAAATAGTAGAGGTTAGAGAAAAACTTTAAATAAGAACTAATAAAAACTGTAGATGATTATGGTTGTATCCACCATCAAATGTTATTTTATATAATTTACCAAACACCAAATCCTTAACTATTTAATGAAAAATCTCCACAACTACATGTATTATCTATATTGAACACTCTTTTAATTATTTTATTAAAAAAATTCAAAAATGCATTAAACAGAAAAAATAAAATTACTTTTCACACATCATTTCACTGGAGATCGAGGTGAAAAATAATGCAGACCCGTCAAAAAAGCAATGCTGGCTATGGGGTTCGAACCCATGCGCACTTATGTGCAGAAGATCTTAAGTCTTCCCCCTTAACCTCTCGGGCAAACCAGCTCGAATAGGCCGTTGATCTTAAATTATTAAATACTAAACATGATACGATACTAAAAGAAACATCTAGAAACAGGATTAATGCACATCATCGCCATGTCTCCTACACCACTAGATATATCCCCCATCAACCAACGTCTCCGGTTCTAGGTTTTACTATTCCTTTTTTTTTTTTTTGCTTCTTTTTTGACCTTTCTGATTGCGATCTTCAACGAAGCAAGAATGGCGGAGCACTTGGCGTCGATATTCGGAACGGAGAAGGACAGGGTGAACTGCCCATTCTACTTCAAGATCGGCGCGTGCAGGCATGGTGACCGATGCTCTAGGCTTCACACGAAGCCAAGCATCAGCCCCACGCTATTGCTATCCAATATGTATCAACGGCCTGATATGATAACCCCTGGTGTCGACGCCCAGGGCAACTCGATCGATCCTCGCAAGATCCAGGGCCACTTCGAGGTCGAGCATTTCCCTTTCTAATTCTTTATCTTTCTTTAGGAAAAAAAAGGAGCTTTTTTTTTTTTCCTTTTTTTAGTAATTGAAATTCAGCTAGATTTTATTGTATTTTCTTCTTCTTCTTCTTATTGTTTGTTTTATTGATTTGCAGTGGGATTCCTCTGACCAGTAGAGAAAAGCTTATGTTATAGATTTAGGGCATTCTTGGCTTTGCTATTGTTAATAGCAACTGTTTAGCAAAAAAATTGGTAGAAATCCGCGTTGCTAATTAATAATAGATTTTTCAAGTTGATTTTAAGAGGTGCTCATATTTGAAGGTTCCGGAAAAGGGATAGAATTAGAATGATAACTAAATAGCTTTCTCGAATTGCTAAGAATGTCTACACAAATAATGTTTGTCTTGTTTAATTTAGCCAATAAGTACATCTCTTTGCAATAGCAATGGAAACATGCTCTTAATAGATTATCTTCACTAATTGTTGAAACTGAGAATTAAACTTTAGAACAATTGAAACTTACACTATTTTAAAAGCAACAGGGTAACTTAAATGTTTTTGTGGAGATTATTCAGAATGATTGGGTAGACTTTATGATTTGTTGACTGTATGACTGCTGCTAGTTCGATATGTCCAATGTGTGCTCTCTCTGTAATTTTGTTGTCTTTATGGTTAGTTATGAATAGGAAGAGAGGAACGATTGCAACATTTTATATGATTAGAATAGTTAATGAACCTGGAGTACGGTTCACAAGTCCCCAAACATAGGGCTAGAATTTATAATTTACAACTACTGGGTTAGGGTCTGTATATGCACTTTATATTGATGAAGCAAATGGGTATAGGACAGCATTTATTTTGATGCTTTGTAGAGAGTTCTTGTTTTTTTCTACCATCCAGAATGCAACATAGCTAAATTATGAGGAGCATGTGCTAATTACAGTCCAAAATGGTTTTCATTGCGTTTGTTGTTGTTGTTGTAATTATTATTATTATGAGTGCACTTTGTTAATGGTGCTTTTGCTTCTTATTATGTTTGTTAATTTTAGCATATTTTGATGCTCCTGGAAGGGTTATCTATTGATTGTCTTCTTATTTTTCAGCTGAAAATTATGTGTTGATTTAGAATTCTGTTGTCCATTTGGAATTGCAGGATTTCTATGAGGATCTATTTGAGGAACTAAACAAATATGGTGAGACTGAGAGCCTGAATGTCTGCGACAATCTTGCTGACCACATGGTAATTATTCTTGGGCTGAAAGCTGTTCTTTTAACAGTTTTCCTATTTATTATTCTCTGATGTCATCTCTCATTGTAATGTCCTTGAGCAGGTAGGGAATGTGTATGTTCAATACAGAAAGGAGGAGCATGCTGCCAATGCACACCGGAATCTAAGTGGGAGATTTTATGCTGGTTAGTGCATTCCCCTGTTCCCCTACCCCTCCCCCCCTTCCTTTTGTCTTTGGATTTCATTTTCATGCTATTCATGAAATTGATGTGTATGGTAATACATTATGGGTTGGAAGTGATTGATTACAGGTCGTCCCATCATTGTTGACTTCTCCCCAGTGACAGACTTTCGTGAAGCCACCTGCAGACAATATGAGGAGAACACATGCAACCGTGGTGGCTATTGCAATTTCATGCATCTCAAGACTATCGGCAGGTAATGAACTTGTGAAGTTTTGCATTCTTCAACTCTTCATGGTATGTGATGCATGTATTTGAACTTGTTTTTGTGTTTCATGTGTATAGGGAGTTGAGGCGTGAGTTATTTGGAAGATACCGACGAAGGCGTAGTCACAGTCGCAGCAGAAGCAGAAGCAGAAGCCCTTACAGGCATGGCAGTCATGAAGACTACTACCATGGTGGTCGTGGTTCTGGTAGAAGATATGACGAGCAGGAGCACCATCATGAAAGTCGGAGCAGGAGGCATAGGAGTGTAAGCCCTGACAGGAGGAGAGGGCGAAGCAGAAGCCCTGGGGGAAGACGTAAGCGAAGCCCTGTGAGGGAAGGCAGTGAGGAGAGACGTGCAAAAATTGCACAATGGAACAGGGAAAGGGAACAGCAGGAAAATGCAAATAAGGTCATCTCTAGCAGTGGCCACGATGACAATGGAGATGATAAGCAGGATCATGGATTTCAGCTGCAGTTTCCACCACAATAGGCATATGGATATTGATTCATTTCCATTCTATATGTGTGGTTGGTTTTCCTCCCTCTGTTTTGTGATTTACCCACTGATGTAGGATGTTCTTTTCTAGCAGAAGATACCACCCATTCAACAAATTTAGCTTACTGCATTTTCCACTGTGCAGGTGGTGTGCAGGTTCACAGTTGTCATATGGAATGTGAAATGTCTTTTGCATCTTTTATTTGCATTCATAGTGCATGACTGGGTGTGTGAGTGTGCTTGATGGACCTCCTGATTTTATTAGCCAAGTTTTTAAAGTAACTTGAAGCAAGGATGATCATGCTTGTTGCCTTTATGAATGTTTTAGAAATCTTCAAATCCAAGTGTTTTGCCAGAACGCATTAAGTTTTAGTACCACTTTTGAATTTTTCGAATATTCATTTGAAACCTTTCATATTCTTTGCAAAACTCTGTACCAGCGTTGATGTTAGGAGATACTGTCATCAATATGAATGTAAATATGACCACTTTGATGATGATTTTATTGCATGTATGTGTTAAATTCATGTGATTTTTTAAATGTGTGTAAGCATTACAGTCGGGGATTCTGTGACTACCGCAAACGATCAAAATCTTTGCAGTTTTGTTTTCTGTGAACCCTATTTTTCTGCTCTTCTTTTTCTATATTATTATTTTACCAAAAGTTTACAGGAATTTGTTGAAAGGTTACAATATTTTGCAGGTTCAGGTATCCCTGCTTCTCAATGACCAAGCCTATGTTTAAATAGTGATTACCATGAAATTTGTGTACAGGTTGTTGGTTGTGCTATGAGAGGATGGATTTTGCAGGATTAATCAGATTATTGGTGAAAAGCATGTACAACCAGGATTTTTGTACAGGTTGTCAGTTGCGTTATGAGAGGATGGATTTTACATGATTGATCAGATTAGAGGTCAAAAGCATGTACAACCAGGATTATTCGAATAGTTCTACAGATATTTATGTAGCTGTTGCTAGCATTTGGTCTTGTTGCAGGTTAGGAGTTGCAGCGTCAATCTGCAGCCAGCAGTGTTGGCTTTCATCTTTGTTTTTTCTTTAATGGTATGTTAGACTATTGTTACTAGAGTTTGGACTTCAGGCATATATAGCTTCAATCAACTCAGTTCTTTTCTTATGGTTTTACTTAGATATCTTTTCTTATGGTTTTACTTAGATATCTTTTCTTATGCCTTCAAGGTTTCCTATGGTATTGATTTGGTAGTCCTTTTTGTTTCTACTTAACGTAGCGGTAACAAAATGTTTGATTCTTGGCATCCAAAGAGTTTGGGTCACTTAAAACCTGAAACAATTTGGATGCCATTATATTATTTATGTACTGCGAGTGTGATGAATGGTGTCTCTGAAGAGCACAAACAACCGGTTCAATAGTTCAGGATGTGATAGAACCGAGTTGTGAGTTTGAATTTGCTATTCGAGTTAAAGATTGAATGTGACGAAGTGACAAAATTTGATTATTTGGAACTATCGGTGAGACTGTTATATGCCGCACGAGAAATTCGTTTTCCGTTTATATTTTTGTAATTGCAGCCCTTATGAATCACTTAATAATTCCTTGAACGCACTAATTTCTAACTAAAGCTTTAAATTTTTGAAAGGCAACGTGTATTTAATTTTTTTTCTTTTTGGGTTAAAAAAGAGACCACGTTTAGAGCAAGGCAACGTCAAATCATGAGACAGCAATCATGGCACGAGAAAATTTATGAAAATGAGAGCTTCTTCATTTCTTAGCATGAGCAAGCAGCGTATATCATGATTCCGTGGATCTATCGGTAGATTCATTGAGTCGGAAATGATGAGCTCCTTAGCTCTCAGCATCTTTTCTTGTCGGAGTTGTTCTGGGGAAATTTACTCTGCAGATGTGAAAATGCGTTAGAGCATATTCTGGCATTATAGTAGTATACATCACATTATTTGAAGGTCCTCCCTCTAAAATAATTATAATATAATTAAATAAGAAAATATTTTTTTTTTTGTCTTTATGAATTATAAAATTTTATTGCGTGATACTCTCCTTTACTCAATCGGTCTATGATTTCGTCAGCTCTACTGCTACAAACGCTTGTAAAGGAGTTTAGCGTCTATGTATGCCTTGATCTTGAGTGCAAATGAGTTGAGTCTTATTTTTTCTCACAAGTTTTCTCTTCTTTGTTGATGTTTGTAGAGTGTAGAGTACTTGTTGGCATTCAAGAATAAGTGTGCTCATGATAGCAAAAACATCAGTATGAATGAGGTTACATATTTAAGTGCATCCTAAATTATTTGTGATCGATCATTTTAGCATCTCATTTTAAATTTTGAACAATTTAACACAGTTTTTTTTATTTTTAGTCCATCGAACACCCATCTAATAAATAAAAAGGTATGAAACTTAAGCTTCCATTACTAAAATTTTCTTCTACTTGATTGATAATACCCTTAATCTTTTAGGGTTTGTTTAAGGTAAAAATAATGAAGAAAAAAATTAAGAATATTATGGTAAAAACTCTAATTGGGAAAAATTAGGAGTGACAACTTGTATTGTATCATGTTAAGATATATGTATAATATAAAATGTTCAATCTGAAGATGAACCATTTAATTAATGGTATCAGAATTTTCAAT
>CATIWR010246767.1:0-67369 GCA_949677035.1 Omphalea diandra
GGACCCACTGCTGAGCTGAACATATCACTGAGAGCTACTTGGACCTCATTTGACCCATGTTCACAGCTTATCAAGCCTGAAAGAAGGGGGAAGAAACGACTCAAGTTCTTTTCAAATGAAGTCTCTCCCAAACTACAGATAACCTGGAGAGTTGCAACTATAAGGGGTGCCCGTGCAGCCAATTCCCTCCGTTTACTAGAGCCTATAGGGATCAGCCACTGGGGTTGTGCAGTGGGAGATGATTGAGCTGTCTGTCCAGAGCAGGAAGTTTCAATATAAAACTGTAACACCTCCCAACAAAGGTAATCGTTGATGTTGAATATATTGGCTCACTTCGATATCCCACATCGGAGAAATAACAAAGGGAATAGATGATTTTTTGTTATAAATATAACTTTAATTCCTTCAATTTGATCATTTCAAAATTTTTTACTCATCTCTTGGACAATTTTCAATATTTTTCCCTCTTTTGTAATATTTCACTTTGTAGTCTTTTTCTTAGTGAAATATAATTTTGATAGTGTTTGAGGACATATGCATAATTGGTCGAATCTCGTTAGATTCTAGTGTTCTTATTTTTGTCTTTATTTTTCAATAGTTATTTTGTAGGGTATAGTTGTAGTGATATATTGTGCTGTTAAATTACTATTACGACGATTCTGTCTAAGGATATTGGGTTTTAAGTGGAATTGCTTGTGACCCCTCCAATCTTTTCGGGGGATCAACCTATAGTGTGGATTTTCAGTACAATTTTTCATTCTCTATTCATCTATAAATTGATTAGGTAAGTTTGGTGGGTGAAATATTACTTTTATTCCACAAATATTGGTATAAGAGCCAAGTGTTACTCTTCATATGTTCTGTGGTTGCAGTTTAATTTGATCTTCCATATCAGAAAAAATTTCTTTGGACTAGTTGTATTCCCCTTTGAAGGCTATTGGAGAATTTTGTAATCAAAATGGAGAGATCTTCAAAAATATCCACACCTACCATGCCAACAGTTTCATTACAGCCCATCTGGGCAAGAACTGTGTGGCAAATTCAAAATTGGCGGTGAAAATCTTTGATAGCACATGTCATTTCGATTTGTGGTAAAGTGAGGTTCTAGACGCTCCTTTTCAACAAAGTCTAGATATTGTCATGGAAGATGAGAAACCAGATGATGTTGAGGAGAAAAATTGGAAGACAATCAATCAATTGATATGTGATGCAATTCGATCATGCATTTTTAGAGAGCAGAGATATGCATTCTTAAAAGAAACCTCTGCAATTAATTTATGGAATGCACTATAAGAAAATTTTCTGAAGAAAAACAGTCAAATAAGCTTCACATGAAGAAGAGGTTGTTTCGCTTCATTTATGTACTGTGAATGATCACGTTACCAGTTTTAATCAGTTGGTTACTGATCTGGTGAATGTAGATGAGACATTTAAAGATGAGGATGTAGCTCTGATGTTGTTGGGATCACTTCCCATGGAGTTTGAGTTTCTTGAAACTACTCTGCTTCATGGGAAGTCTGTGGTATGTCTTAAAGAAGTATGTGTTATCTTATACAATTATGAACTAAGGAAAAAGGACAAGAAGACCAGTTTCAGTAGAGATGCAGAAGCTTTGGTAATCAGAGGCCGTTCTCAGAATCAAAGTATGAGAAAGAAGGGGAAATCTAAGTCAAGGCCCAAGTTGAACAAAAATGAGTGTGTCTTTTGTCGAGAAAATGGGCACTAGAAGAAGACTTGTCCAAAACTGAGAAATAAGGGGAATCCCAATAAAGGAAAAGTTGTAGTAGAATCAAGTGTTGCTGAGATTGATGATGCATTGTCAGATTACTCACTTGCTACGTCATCAAATGGCTCTTATGATGTATGACTACTAGATTCAACATGTAGCTATCATATGTTTCCCAACAAGGAATGATTCTTTGATTTTAAAGAACTTAAAAATGGTGGAGTTATCTACACAGCAAACAACATCCCTTTGACAACATATGGGATTGGCTCGATTCGTTTGAGAAATGCGGATGAATTAATCATTACCTTAACAGATGTTCGTTATGTGCCAGAATCGGGCAAAAATCTCATCTCTGTCGGGACCCTTGACTCAAAAGGGTTCGAGGTGAAAGTGAAAAATGGAGTGATGAAGATTATCTCTGATACACGTGTGATATTGAAGGGAATTCAAAACAACAATTTATACCACTATCTGGGTAGTAAAGTTATAGGGACAGCAGCAGTAACAACTTTTATAGATGATCGAAAGTCAGAAGCAACCAAGTTATGATATATGCACTTGGGGCATGCTGGAAAAAAATCCTTGAATTTGCTTGAGCATATGTGCTTGGGGCATGCTGGAGAAAAATTCTTGAATTTCCTTGCTAAGCAAGGATTATTGGAAGGGAGTGCAAACTTGCAAATTGGACTTTTGTGAGTATTGCATCAAAGGGAAGCAGACAAGGGTCAAATTTGGGATAACAATCCATAATACTGAAGGTATCTTGGATTATGTTCACTCTGACATTTGGGGTCCCTCTAAAACTAATTCCTTGAAAGGGAAACACTATTATGTGACCTTTGTTGGTGATTTTTCTTGAAGAGTATGGGCGTATACAATGAAGACAAAGGATGAAGTGTTAGGAAACGTCTTCAAACAAACAATAATGGAGAATATAGAAGCGATCCATTTGAGAAAATTTGTGAAAATGAAGGCATTGTTAGACACTTCATTGTCAGATCTACACCACAACAAAATGGTGTGGCAAAACACATGAATTGAACATGTGGAATTTGAGAGAATAGTAATCCCAATAGATAAAGAAGGTGTTGAGACTCATCCTACAGTAGAAGAAAATTATCAAGAAGAAGGAGTTCAATGACTTCCTCAGCAACTTGAACCAAATACATCTAGAAGGTCAAAGAGGTTGCATAGAATGTATGACCGCTTTGCTGATATGGTAACTTATAAGAAGACGACAAGATTGTCTGGTTACTATGTTGAATTTGGAGACACTATCAAAAACTGTTTGAGGAGAGATTAAAGATGTTGAAATTCGCAAAAGTGGAGATTTGTTGAATATATTGGCTCACTTTAATATCCCATATCGGAGAAATAACAAAGAGAATGGAGAATTTTTTGTTATAAATAGAACCTTAATTTCTTCAGTTTGATCATCTCAAAATTATCTACTCATTTCTTGGGCAATTTTCAATATTTTCCACTCTTCTGTAATATTTCACTTTGTAGTCTTTTTCTTAATGAAATATAATTTTGGTAGTGTCTAAGAACGTAGACATAATTGACCGAATCTCGTTAAATTCTGATATTCTTCTTTTTGTATTTATTTTTAATAACTATTTTGTAGGGTATAGTTGTAGTGATATACTGTGTTGTTAAATTACTATTAGGACGATTATGTTTAAGGAGATTGAGTTTTAAATGAGACCGTTTGTGATCCCTCCAATTTTTCCTGGGAATCAATCTATAGTGTGAATTTTCAATACAGTCTTTCACTTTTTATTTACCTATAAATTGATTAGGTGAGTTTGGTGGGTGAAATATTACCCTTATTCCACAATAGTATATACCAACTAGTGGTTTACACTGCTCGTTTGATGGTCTGCAAAGACCACAAACTAATCTATATAACCCACTAGAGTTGAGTTCTATAATGTGAAAAAAGGAAAGACAGAAGAAGAAAGGACTAGTGGATTAAGATAGGTCTTGTAGTGTGTCTTGCCTTTAGGGGCACTATGTTTGAATATTATCCTAAAAAAAATAACTGAAATGCACAAAATCAAGTTAAAGGACCTTGGTTCTAGCTTGAATCTTTGTATGAAAGGTTTAAATGCTAGGTTTTCTATTTTGGGGGTAGGTTAAGTGTCAAATTTGGTAGAGTAAGCATAGGGGTTCAAGAGCCTCCTCTTTTATAGGTATTTTTAGAGAAGAGGTGGGTGCGCTTGAACTAAGGTGGCTTAGGTTGCACCTAATATTCACTCACAAATAGAGAAAAGACATGAAGATTTTAGAATGAAGATTTTAGAATTAGGGTTTTAGACATACTTAATTAGCAGCACAAACTTTTATAGCCAAGTGTTCGGATTCTGTAGCTGTTAAGGCTCAATTGAAGGATGAAGGGTGAAAAATATGCCAAATGAATGCCTTAGCTTGAATTGAATAACTTAACTAAAGGATGAATGCAGTTTCCAAAATCGAACACCTCAGCTCGAACTAAAAGCCTTAACTCTAACTGAATGCACACACTAACAATTGGTCATACATATGAGTGAGTCTTTGGATTAGACTCAACTTTGGTTGTAGGTTTGGTTTGGGCTTGATCCAAGGTTTTCCTAAGCCTTGTTTCTTTCCTTTGCAACCTCTCCCTTGCACTTTTGAGAGATAATTGTAATAGTCTCGTCATCAAGCTTACATCCTAAAGACCTAAAATCTAGTACTCACAGTTTGCCCTTGCTTTTATGGGGCTTGAAAAAATGACATTTTGAAAAACTAATCATTAGATAAGTCACATCAAAGGATTAAACATAAATATAAATACCAATAAAAGGATACCTAGGGATGTGATTTTCTTAGTAACTTTCTAACAAGAATTAAGGCTCATGGCAGCCCTCTAGCAAGCACTAAGTGTCTTGGCAACCCTCTAACAAGTACTAAGGTTGAATACAATCTTCTAGGAGCCCCCTGACAAGTACTGGAGTTGATCCTCTTAGTAGCCCTTTAACAAGTTACTAAGCTTTTTAGCAGCTCTCTAGTAAGTATCAAGGTTGAATACCATTTTCTAACATCCCTTTAGCAAGTACTAGAGTTGATCCTCTTAGCAACCCTTTAGTAAGTACTAATCTTTTTAGTAGTCATTTAACAAGTACTAAGGTTGAATATTGTCTTTTTGTAGCCTTTTAGTAAGTATTGGAGTTGATCCTCTCGCAGCCCTCTAGTAAGTACTAAGCTTCTTAGCAGCCCTCTTGTAAGTACCAAAGTTGAATGCCATCTTTCAGTGGCCCTCTAGTAAGTGTTGGAGTTGATCCTCTTAGTAACCTTTAAGCAAATACTAAGCTTCTTAGCAGCCATCTAGCAAGCACTAAGATTAAATATAGTATTATGTTATTAGGCTTCTACCTTGGCATTCTCATTTCTGCCCTCTGGCATTTCTCTTGGCTTCTTCTTTGTTTTGCCCTCTGGCATCTCTCTTAGTTCACTTCATTTTGCCCTATGGCATCACTTTTGGTTCTCTTCATTTTGCCCTCAAGCATTGCTTTTGGTCCTCTTCATTTTGCCCTTTGGCATTTCTTTTAGTTTTTTCATTTTGATTCTAACATTTCTTTTAGTATCTTTTAGTTTTGTTCTCCTTCTTTCTTACTTTCTCTCATTTTCTAGCTTTTCTCTCTTTGTCTTGACTCTTTGCTCTTTTATTTTATCTTTTGAATTTCTTTTGCGTTTTATCTATTTTCTTTGGTTTGCTCAATTTTGCTTAAGTTGCTCTCTTGATTTCACTTTTATTTTATTCTCAGGTTCCTCTCTTCATATAGGTTTGGAAAATAGTGCCATAATGATAAAAAAAATTGAGTAAAAAATGAATAATCTATTCATGTATTTCAAGGATACTAAAATGGTACAAGATTATCAAGATTGACGGTGTTTTGTAGGATTCACTTTTCTTGGTGGTTTACAAGTCATTGGGATTTTTGTTTTTATTGGGCTTGTCTTTTTTGCTATTTACTTGTTCTCTTAATGTCTCTATTTTTATGTTTCTTCTTGCATGGCCTTATCATGTTCATTTCAAAAGGTCTTTTCTTTTTTGTCATCTTCTACTTTATAGCTCATCTTTTTTGTGTTTTTTTTCTCTTCATATCATTTCATTCCATCTCTTCTTGCTCTTTCTTTCCTTTTTGGTTCATCTCTGATGGGTGTTGACTCAATTCCCTCACATTCTATCCTTCTTCTCTGCCTTTCAAGACTGAGTGTATACCTTCTTTATTCCTAATTGCTTTTTTATTTTATGTGAGCTTAGAGAATAATGCAATAATGATAAGGCATCAAAATAAAAAAGCAAGTAACTTAAGTAATTTAAGGATACTAAAAGGATATGGAAATGGATATCATGTTTGAAGTTGTTCCCTTTAACCATTTTATCGAGTCACTAGGGCTCCTACTTAGCTATCTCAATGGCATCTTTAGTTTTTGGAGTTGGTGTAAGTTCCCATTTCTCCTTGCTTGGCATGTCTCCTCTATAAAGCCTTTGTATTAATCCCTTCTTATTTTGGCTTGCTTTCTAGTTGAATTTCTTATAATTCGTTCACCTGTGGTTTGGATCTTTATCCTTTTCATGGCCTTTTCCTTCATCTTACTTTCTTTGTGATACAAATTTTCATTCTAGTCCATTATGATGTTAGAATTACCCTTCCTTTTTTTGATCTTGTTCGATAACTTGTTGCAGATTTATTGATTCCTTTTTAGGCTTCCTAGCCATCCACTTAGTGGTCATGTAAAGTTTAAGTAGTCATCATCATTGACAAATCTTTTATGGCTCTTGATGCGACCTTTGACTCTTATGGGCTATTACTAAAGATTTTCCCTTATTGGCATTTTGTGTATTTAGTATCTCTTATTGGCTAATCACATTGATTGAGATCTACAGGTGTTCAATGTCCTTCCTCTTTATTGTCCCATTAAAGCTAACTCAAGAATTATAGCTTATCTCAAGGACTAAAGTGCATAACCATTCCTAGATTGTTATGCCTACTTATTAGAACTTGTTTGAGCCCATTTATTAGAGTTAGAACAAAGGATCTCCTATATATGCTTATTATAGCTTTTCATGGATGACCCATGCCAAAATTGTCTTATCCTTCTGAAGTCTAGTTTGCCCTCATAATTGACCATATTGCCAAATCCTAAAGCTAGTTGGCTTTACTTCCCTTTTGGATGTTTATAGTCTAGTTATGAGATACCCTAGGTTGAGCTTCGGAGTTCCAAAATGCACTAGGCTGAGGCTAGAGGTCTTTTTATCCATGTGGATCATTATTTTTGGAGTCTCCATTTTTTGTCCAGCATTTATCCGTATAGGGTCTTTTATTTTCCTTGCAACCATGTCTCCTATAGAAAGGATTTGCATATGACCTATCTCTCTTTATGTTTGCTTTGTCATCTTATTTGTTTCTACATTCTCGATGGCTCCCTTCTTTGCTTTCCTCTTTTGTTATTTCTCTTGTAAGGTTTATCATTCTCCTTACTTTATTCTTATTAGCTTTGTGGCAAAAAAATCTCGATCACCTTTTTTCCTACCTTAGCCTTATTATGTCACAAGCTTGGAAAATAATGTACTAGTAAAGATCAGAGATAACATATGGAAAATGGTAAATATTAATGATACTAAAAGGATACGACATTCCATTAAAGCTTTATCTATTCATTTAGCATCAAGGCTCATTAGTTGCCACCAATTATGTAAAATTCTCAATAATAATGTCACCAGTGAATCCTTTATGATCCTCATAGTGTAATCTTTTTGGATCTTATTATCTTAAAGGTGGTCATCTTTATCCATTTTGTCCATTTTCCTTTTACTATATTTATTATTCTTTATTCCATTATAACCTTTGACTTATGCATTCTTCTTTTTAGCTTGATTCTTGTTTATTAAGAGGAGAAGTGAGCGTGCATACAATGATGTAGGGGTATATTAGGCTTCCAAGAATATTATAGAAGCATATAGTAGTCTAATTCATTAGCATCCTATCTATCATTCAGCTCAAGTTTGATGCAGTGGCTATGACAACATACTGATAGTGGTGGATGAACACCACTCATTCATTTCATCTTTCCATTTTTGAGGTTATCACTAACCCAATATCATTTCCTACAATCGTCAACCTTACTTGCCTATCTCATTTGATTACTTTTTATGCATACCCATTTTATGTCCAAATAAGGAATGCCTTATTCAATTGCCAAAATTCATACTTCCACTAAAAACTTTGAGAACATTTTCTTATAAGGCGTTATATAGGATAGTAGCCAATAATCAAAGGGGTTTAGATTAATCAATTAGCCTGGTGCATTCTTTTCTACCTGATTAATACCATGTTATTCTTTTAGTGCTTTGAACACTGTACATATGTCCCTCTTGCCTCCTTTAAAGGGCTTGGCTGTTGCAGCTTGGTTTGACTTGAGCAATGCTACGCCTATTGATTGTGTATGGAGTAATCGCTATTAGTAGCTACTTGGGGATTATAGTGGTATGACTCTGCCCTTACTGTCATCAACCTACTTGTATTATCTCCTCTTGTACTTTATTCCCTCATTTTCTTTTATTCTTTTTTTCTTTTACATCAAGGCATTTGAACATGAGTTCCTATTTGGCCTAATCCTTGTAGTCCTTATTATTGTTGGCACTTCCCCTAGGGTGTTCTTCATACTTAAGTTGAACACTTAAAGGACCTGAAGTTTATAATTACATCTTGGGTGGATGGGTGGGTGGGGGATGGGGGGAGGGGAGGAAGATTAGAGTCCTCAACTTTTGATATGTTAAAAGGTATAAACAAAAACAAAACACGTATTAGTTTAATAAAAATAATTCACATCCACATACCTAGGTTTCCTTGCTTATCTGCCTACTTTAAAAAAGAGACTATGCCTTGAGGTGATTCTGATGCATGGCTTGACTGTATGTTTGCTTCTAGCGAGCATTAGGACTTAGGAGTGCTTTTGGTAGGTCCAAATAGGTGTAATAGCATCTCTATGTGGAAAGAAGGGGGCAACTAGCCATGGATTACTAAAGGATCCATCAAGGTTAACGCATTAGGCTAGGAGTCTAGAGGAAGTTGAGCTTATTAATTCTTTGGTCCATGGTCTTATTGCCTATTTTTTGAGAGATGCTACCAGGCACATATACGAGGTTCATAGCATACCAGCTTCTCAGCTTTTCCATATATAACTAGGCTTTAAATAGAAGTTAATGTGGTTAGGTCCTTATTTTTACTTTTATCTACATTTAACTATCAATGCAAAATTGATTATTAACATGAAAACACGTGCTTTGAAACCATAAGAGGTGGGCATTCCATCATTTAAGCCATAAAAGGCATAACTTCATAAAGCTTCTATTTAGCATCATTCTTAAGGACACTGCGAACATTCTAGCCATTTATTGCCCTACTCATGGTCTATATGTTAAATTATAGAGACTAGTCCATCGTTAACACCATCTTTCGAATGTCCTTTTCCTTATGACTACCCTTTACTTTCATATCATTATGCTTGCAAGACCATACACATTTTATGTGCGAGCTCCTTGTAGTACAATAAAAAAACTGGAACACAACCTCAACATTGTGAAATACTACCTTCTTTGAAATTCTTATGAGGTTCATGTTCCTTATGCGAGTACCTTTCTTCTATACTTCTAGCCCTATATATGTTTTTCATAATTACTCTCGTAGTGATAGAAAGGAAGCTTGGTGTTAAAGGCATATAAACCATCTAAGATGTTTGTACTGGCTTACGCTTAACTCTTATTAGGGGGCTTCTGCTTATTTTGTTATCCTTAGATGATGATGATAACTTTTGCTACAATTGTTGATCTTATTTGTTGCCTGTGGTAGCATTCTGAAAATGGAATGAAACAAATTGTATTAGTTTTATTATAAGAAGACTTTTTTATTTACTTGACTTAATAGGTGAGAATTTAGCTTCATTAATATGGGGAGGTTTAAGTTGAGTTCCTCCATGAGCCTTATTTATGTCCTCTATTTATGCTTTTGAAAGCTAATGATCCCATATTACGCATATTTTCTTGTCCCTCTAGATTTTCTAAAAGGAATAATCACTAAAACAAAATTAGGTATACATATTCACATAACATACAGTGCCTAATGCATGAATTATGGTGAAATGCAATATCCTTAAAATGCATAAACAAAACAAAAATTAAGTAGGGGCACTTTAGAACTAAATTAGGTTAGGATACTAGAAACTTGGTAAAAGTGAAATGAAACACATCCTGGAACCTTGGTATCACCGATAGCTTATCGATGCTAGCACCATGGCCTTCAAATTTGACGTTGAGTGATCATGAGCTCTCTTTAGTTTTTGGCACTTGCTAGATCCAGGGGAATACTCTAACACATGCATAGGCATAGATCCTAGGTTTTCAGTATGTTTTAAAGCTCAATGGTACCTATCTATTTCTCCTTTTTCTTTTTCTTTCATGTCCTAACTTTTGACTAAGTCGCCTTTTCAGGTTTTCAACTTAGTGGGTTACTCTAATTTTTACTGAGGTAGTCTTTGCAGGTTTTTCAACCTAGCGAGCTTCTATCTTTTATCTTTTTTTTTTCTTTTTCTCTTTTTAGGTCTAACTTTTGCCTAAGCCACCCTTTTAGGTTTTTGACTTAGTGAGCTTCACTTTTATATTTTTTTTTATTGTTGTTTTTTCAAAGGTAATTTAATCATTCTCATACATGTTGATACCATAATTCCATACTCTCATTTTATTCAGTGTAAATGCAACTATGACATATCTAGCAGTAAAATATAATATATGTTATTAGCTAGCCTTTTTAGGTTTTCTAACCAAATATTTTTCAACTCTCTTTTTATTTTTTCCTTAACCTTTGCCTAAAAGACCTTTTTTTTTTTTAATGTTTTTCACCTAATAGGATTTGCCCCTTTTCATTGTGATATCTTTCCCTTTTTAGATTATCTTTGATTGCCCCTTCGGGTGATCTTTTCTTAAGTCTTCTCATGGTATCATTATTCACAACACTTAAAATTTCTTTAAATTTTCTTCTCATAGATGTTTTCCTTTTTTGCTGTTTGTCCCTTCCTTCACAAGATTAGGGGATGAGTCATCATATTGGGGCAACTCCATCTTATTCACATTCTAATTGGATGTTCTTCTAATCTCATAAGTCATCCTTTCGATGTATGTTTTTCCTCACATCTTTTTCCATCCATCCTCATAACTCTCTACACTTTCTTTTTTGCTTTTTAACCTTTAGTACTAGATGAGATTTTTATTTATACAAAATTCATGATGGCTTTTTATACTGTGCTTCCTCTCACTCTCCCACCTTATCCGTCTAAATTCATACTTCTTTTCTTCTACATTGTTTGCCCCTAGATTGTTGTCTTTTTTCTTTGTATTTTGTTTTTTTCACTCTATTTGTTTCTTACTTGAACCTTCTATTATTTTTTTTATACATTTTCCTCTTCATAGGATTTTAGTCATAATAGGGGCGACACAAAATTATAATGAGATGGTCTGCTAGAATCTAGGCTGTGAGACCTTATACCTCTTATGATGTTCATTCATTCTTCTCTCTCTCTCTCTCTCTCTCTCTCTCTCTCTCTCTCTCTCTATCTCCTTCCCATACCAAGCATTTTATTATGTCATCCAAACATATCAATTATCACATTTGGATTAAACAATTAAGAACATGGGATGAAAAACATCAACATTCATTTAAATAACCAAATTACGTAGATGTTTATAGCTAAGATAAGACAAATTAAGCTAAAAAAGCAAAATGAAACCTTAAATTACGCCTTCTTTCAAGTTATCATGATTCCTTTTTTTGGTCTAGAACGATTCCTTCTCAAAACAATCTCGGATAGTGTTCTTTAAGTTCCAATTCTAACTAGTATGCCTTGAAGATAAAGAATACTTAAGTGGCTTGGATCTTATATGTTGTGTAAACCCTTCTTCCTTCAACTTTCCCAATTCAAGAACTTTCTAGGCTTTATCCCCTCCCATATTTTCATTGAAACTTTTACACTAAAGTCTTCTTCTTCTAATTCATTAATTGGCTTCCCAAAACTATTGTCCTCTTTCGGTATCACCTAAATTATGGTAGTTATACTTCATCCTTCTAAGGTTTTATCCTATAATGCATAGGAACTAGTAATACTTCCACTTAGAAATCCTCAAAAGCCTTAACTGAAAGTTGGCTTAGAGAAATGAACTCTTGCTTAGGTTCTTAGTTTAGGTAACCATCAAATGTTATATGATTAAGTATCACTCTTGGATCAATAAGACCCTAGATTTCATGATGAAGCCTTTGCACTCATTTATGTAACATCTTAGTGGAAAACACATAAGGCATTAGGATTATAATTCCTAGGCAAAAGATTTCATAGAGTCCTAGGGGATAGAGGATGCAAAATCCCTTCCTTTTGGAGTCTTTCAAAGGCTTTAGACAGTGATGTCTCAAGCTTAGAAGATTTTTAAGAGCTTTTATTAATTATTTCTTTTTTCTCACATCAAGCTAGTAATTGCTTATGATATAGAGATTGCTTAATATGTTCTCCTTCTCCCTTGCAGGTGCTAGTTAAACTCTTAGTAATAAGATTTCTTAAAAGCTTTTTTTTTACTAAGTTTGGCATAAAATGTTACTCTCTGATGGGCTAGTAAGAGTAATCCTTTCCCTTTTAAGCTTGAAGAGGTATTAGCTAAGAATTGGTTAGAAGTAGCCAAGAGTTGATTAGAAGAGGAGTTAAGACATATTTTGGGCTCGATGCTAAGGTAATCAATCAGGAACACAAAGTTTGATAGATTTTTAAAATCGTTGAGATCTTAGATTTCATGCTCGAGATGCTTACATGTGTTTTATCATGTCCATGGGCTTGGAGAAAGCTATTAAAGGCACTTAACATAAAGCCTATAGGTAATAGGTTTGGCAAAGGCTTAGGATCAAGTTGTTTGAGCATCTCTTTCTTCTTCAGCTCCTTAAATATCTCAAGTAATGGTTGGTTAATACTAGTGAAAAAATTAACACCTTTCAACATTCTTACAAGCTTATCTTCCTTAACTTGGTAGACATGTGACTTCATTCTCCCATCTGTCAACTTTTTTGATATCAAACCAACCATCAATATCTATTTGACCATCCCTTTTACATTCTTGTCTAGTAATGCCAGTTCCAACTCAGCCTTATATCTTTAATCCTTCCTCAAGTTTGAAGAGTTTCAACTCTTCCATCTTGACTAAGTTTTGTGGTGCTTATGAGTTGTCTTACTTCCATTATGAGTTCTAAAAATTAAAGGCAATAAATCAAATAATGGTGTTATAATGCCAAATAAATGAATGTATACATGAATGACAATTATATATAAGCAAAAAGTAAACACATCGCTTTCCAACCTCATTTATCCTATACAAGTTGGTATAGGGGCTCTTCCTTAGTAAGGTCTCATTCTTCTATCAACATGGATAGAGAATATATATGGTCACCTCAGATCAAGTAGGATTGAAGTTCTAAAAGAACATATATACATGTAAACTAACAAACAATGAAGGAAAAAGTCAAATATAAAGGGAAAAACTCTTTACATTGATAAAAAAGATATACAAGTAAATGAAGAATCCTTCTAAGAAGAAAGAGAAGGGATGTACATAAGTATTTACGTAAGAATTGGGAGCATTTACATCATGGGGTGTAGGGAACATACAAGTGTTTACATGAAGGATACTTACATCAAAGGGGAGTGGGATAGCATTATATTTACATAGGGGATATCTAGTCAAGTTCTTTAGGGACTTCAACCTTTGTTTTTATCAAGGAAATGAAAATAAGAGGGTGTTCTATTCCAAAGTGCTTTTGGCTCCTATATGCACCTAATGTTTGGGATGGTTGTTATAGTTGATGGCTCTTATAAGCTTAAAGAACGATTATTGTAAACCCCCATTTGATATACCCGAAGGTACTTAGCTTATGAGTGATTAACCTTCCTCACTATCTCCTAAGCCCAAATGGAGCTTAAGTCTTAAGTTTGAAGAATCCATTGATTTATTCTAAAGACAGACCTAGTGCATATGGTGAATTATAAAGACTAAATGAATGTAATGGATTTAACAATGACAAAGATAACATGGTGAAACGTGAACCGAAGATTAAATGTAAAGTCAATTTCAATTCCCTAGTGAAGTGGTCATTATGAGTACCAGAGCAAATTTTGGAGTTATGCTTAAACGAGTGGAATCTTACTTGTGACTCCTACATTTTATCGATCATCAGAGGATCGAAAGGACATGGTCTTACATTAGCAAAAACCCTAAATAATTTCATGTAATTTGGATCAATCTAGGATCCTTGAAGCCTAAAGCAAGATAGAACCCCTTTTCCAAATAGTGGTCAACGAGGGATCAATGCGGGACAATACATTTGTACCATTCTTAAGTGTTGTACCATCCTTAGGTGAAATATGGAGTCACCACCCAATATTAGTCAGGATAAAAATCTAGGCAAGGATAAATTTTGAGTCTATCTTAGTCATTTAAAAGGCCTAATTTGTCTTTATCCATCAGAGATTGGTTCAGAATGGGGTATAGCTTGGGGAAGAAGTTAAGAACCCCAAAATGCTTGAATTTAGGGATTTGGCCTTTGGGGTACTTTGGTTCACATTTTATCATCTTAGCCTTATTTTTATTTAATCTGGTTATTAGTCTTAAACATGTTTCTAGCATATTTAAATCAAGCATATCACCATCAAGACATTACAACCTCATAGGGAGGGGGCATGATCAAATCATAAAAAAGGGCGGTCATTCATAAATAGCCAATATAAACATGTAAATCAAAATAAGCATCTCAACTGGCAATCAAGAAGGCAAATAGGTTAATACCACTAGATAAATAAAGCAAGAGTAATCAGCCTAAATAGTTATCGAACACCTTAAAATGATAGCTTTACCATTGTTCTTCAAGTTAAGGTCACTAACATGCATTTATGTTCAAATGACATGTTCCCATAACACCTGGCATCATATGAACACATATAAATAATAATAATAGGTGAAACATGAACATATGAAAGCAAAAAATAAAACACAACATAAAATATGAGGGATGATATGTCGATGCATTTAGAGGATGAAAGAGCACCTAAGTAAGAGTTTAAGAATATTGTTCAGAATCCTTGGGTCATTGAACCCTTTTCTAATGATGCTACGAAGGAGCTTAAGCATCCTAAAGAAGTCATTAGTTACTGATAAAATTGAGACACTAAGATGAAATAAAATGAACACTACCAACCATTTGGTCCACCTACTAAGGAAGAAGAGTATGTGATCAAGCCAAAAGGCTAACCACCTTCTCTTTCAAGGGTTTGGCCTACCTCTTAAAGGTAACATGTAAAACAATGACAAAAAACACAAAATAAAATCATGGGGTCCTTGAGAATATGGATTCCTTATCTCAATCATGTCTAAAAAAACTAAGTCTTCGTCTACTAAGAAAATGGAAAAGGAAAGCATAAAACTTGAACTTAAAATCTTTAAAATATAAATATAAATTATCCTTCCTTTGATCATTGCTCTATTAAATAGAGGAAAGAGGATCACAGGTATGAAAGCCTATCTCCATTTTACATTGGAGCTCATAAAAGAACCTATTAGAACGCTAAAAACCTAAAAGAAAATTGAAAAGAAGAAGAAGAAAAAAAATTCATCCTTAGTCAAAGCGAGTTGTACATACCAACTAGTGGTCTATAAAACTTGTTCAGTAGTCTACGTAGACCATTAGTTTGCATAGGCCACTAGAGTTGAGTTTTGTAATTTGAAAAAAAGAAAGAAAGGGGAAGAAAAGGAAGAAGGGATTAAGGGATTAAGATACTTCTTTCAGTATGTCTTGCCCTCAGAGGCACTAGGTTTCAATATTATCCTTCAAAAATTTAATGGGGATGCACAAAATCAAGTCATAAGACCTTGGTTCTAGCTTGGAACTTAGGTTTTCTATGTTAGGGGTGGATTGAAAGTCAAATTCTATAGAGTAATCTTAGGGGTTCAAGAGCCTCTTCATTTTTCTCTCCAATGGTTGGGTATTTATAGAGAGGCGATGGGTGCACTTAAGCTAGGGTGGTCTAGGTTTCACCCAATATTCACTCATAAGCAGACAACAGACATGAAGATTCCAGAATGGTGATTTTAGAGTTAGTGTTTTGTTGGACTAGGTTATTCAAACCTAAGTCAAGATTCTCTTTTGATCTTGACAATATAGATTGAAAGGTTTTAATATCAATTTTAAGTGTTGTTTTTATAGATATTAAGATAGAATCTCATTGGAAGTTGAATAAGAGTGATTAGAAGCAAAAAACTCAAAGTATGAAAATCTACATTTGAAATTAGTGATTGCAAATTTTGAAAAGTGCTGATTGAGATGCAAAAGTCACGATCACAAATTTTAAAAAGTGCTGGTGAGATTTAAAAGTCACGACCGCGATTTTGATAGTGACTGCGAATTGGTGAAATAACATCTCCATGTTACATAGATGATTTCATGGTGACCATCACGTCCAAAGAAAAAAAATAGCGACTACGAATTTGAGTAGTGACCACGAATTTTAAGATCTGCTAGAAAGATCCAACGACTAGTTTTTGAAAAGACCAATGGTTTTATGTCATGTGGACTAGCCATTAGACACAGTCCAAAAATAACAACTACGAATTTCAGTCTTGATCTCAAATTTCATATAACAAGCATTTAATGTAAGATATGTTTAACACAACTTAGAGATTTATACATAATTTCTTTGTAATGTCTCTTTGGTGGTTATTGCCTATAAATACACTAGCAAATGGACTTAAATACAAGAGGATATCCATTAATTGTGCCAAAACTCTTGCAAAGTTAATTCTTAACTTTAACTCTTTATTTCTTTGTACATAGTTTGTTGTGTGCTTCAAACACCTTTGGTTTAGGTTTGAGAGTGAACCTTTATATCTTGTTTAGGTTTGAGAGTTAGCCTAGTTGTAAAACACTTATATAGGTTAAGTGTGAGCCTTTGGGAAAACGCTTATGAGGTTATGTGTGAGCCTTGATACACAAGTTGTGAGGTTTGGTGTGAGCCTAAACACTAAGTTAAGTGCGAGCTTGTAAAACACTAGTGATTGAGTGAAACACCCAATTGGTGTTTTAGGGAGTGGATGTAGGGTTGGTTAATACTCGAACCATTATAAAACTCATGTGTTCATTCTCTTCCTACTCTTTTTCTAATCTTTCATTTTTGTGAGCTTCCTATAATTAAAAGTTAAAATTTACCACCAATTAAACCCCCTTCTTGATGCAATAGAGTCAATAATTAGTATCAGAGCTAAGTCTTAATTCAAGCCTTAATTGTGTGAGAAAAGATCAATGGCACAAGAAAGAGTCCACTCTTACCTTAATCCCCACTTTGATGGCAATGATTATGCTCTTTGAAAGCATAAAATGGAGATCTATCTTGATAGCGATCTCATCAACTTATGGGATTATATAATTGAATAGTGGAAGCCTCCAACATAAATGGTTGAAGGAGTAGAGGTGGCAATTACAAGAGAAGAATGGAGTGAAATACAAAGGAAGGCAAATCAAAAGAACAAGTGGGCAATGGCTATTCTCCTAAGCTCCTTGTCAAGGGAAGAAATTGGAAGAGTCAACATTACCAAACTGCACATGCCATATGGAAAGCACTAGAAAACTATCATGAAGGCACACCTTTTGTGAAATCAAGTAGGTTGGAGATATATGTGACAGAGTGGGAGTCTTCATGATGAAAAACCATTAAAACATCACCGAAAAGACAAATAGACTCCTCTCTATTGTCACAAACATAAAAAAGTTTAGAAGGATTATTACCAACTATGAGGTAAATACTAAAATTCTCAAATCTCTTCCATTAGATAAATTTGGTGCAACAGTATGTAACATTCAAGTGTCCAATCCAGAGATTGGGAAAGTGTCAACCGATGCCCTCATTGGTAAGCTTCTACTTATAAGATGGCTCTCAAGAAGGATGAAAAGATGAAAAAGCTAAAAGGACAAAGAGACAATGAGGAGAAGAAAGCTCTGGCCTTCAAAGCTCAAAAAGATTATTCAAGCTCAAGTGACTCAAATGAAAGTGACAAAAAAGAAAAAGAGCTTGCCAAAATATCAAGAAGGACCAATGAGTTGATGAAAAGGAGAAGAGAAAGAAGAATACAAAGAAAGTCATGTTTATATCATCACAAGGAAAAGAAGAAGAGCTTCAAGGCTACTTGGGATAATGATTTAAGTGATGAAGAAGAAGAAGATGAAGTATCAAACTTTTACTTTACAGCTCAAGAGGACTCCTCCAAAGAGGTAAGTACTTTTCCATACTCTTATGATGATTATGATGCATTTGATGATGTAGATAATGAGCTTCTTAAAGCTCTTACTTTGAGATGGGATAAATATAAATCATAAATAAAAACCTACAATAAAAAATATTCTAAACTAGAGGATGAATTTAAATCCTTAAATGATCTTGTAAGTGAATTGAGGACTTCTAATGAAGAACTCAAAAAGTTCTTAGAGAGTCTTTCTAAGTCTTCATCCTCTCTTAACTCCTTGAGAAAATAAAATAATTCTTTATGGGATGAAGTTATAGAACTTAGAAATTTTATCTCTAAATTTCATAAGGGGAAGGAAGCTTTGGATACACTTATTGTATCTCAAAGACCTCCTTTAGTTAGACATGGTCTAGGCTTTAATGGAGCCTCTTCATCTACTTCACTCACTATATTTGTTAGAGCATTAACACCTCAAACTTTAAGTATCAAGGTCATGGGGAAGAGAGGTGCTCCTAACACTAAGCCAGCTATGCCTAAGGGTAAAGGAAAGGCCCCCCAAGCCTCAAGAGCCAAGGGTCAAATAGTAAATTATGCTTATAATTATAACAAGAAACATACTCAACCACATAAGCAAAAAAAAAAAAAAAATCTCTTTTATTCCTAATTACTCATGCACTTGCATACATTTTCACCACCTAAATATGAGGAGGCCCTCTATTTATACTAAGGTTGTACATAGGAGAAAGACTCATAAGTCTAAGCTCCAGTGCCATTATTCCATGAGATATGGGCACATCAATGTATTTTGCCACATTAGGAAGGCACGCCTCAAATTGAGGGACCTTCCAAGACTAACATCTAAGGACCCAAGTATGAGAAGGCCCCCTACTCATACTAAGGTTGTGCATAGGAGAAAGACTCACAAGTCTAAACTCTAATGTAATTATTGCATGAGATATGGGCACATCAATGTATTTTGCCATATTAGAAAGACACACCTCAAATTAAGGGACCTTTTAAGACTAACCTCTAAGGACCTAAGTATGTTTGGGTACCAACGCAAAGTGTTTGATATAGTAGGATGGGGAATCCTTCACCAAATTCTCATCATGGAAAATCTAAAGGTGAATGGAGATTGCTAATGAAGAAGGGATAAAGTTTCAAATAGTTATTTGGTATCAAGCCATGGATACTAAACTTGTAATATATTCCTTATCCCTTACGTTTTTAACTTGATATATTTATGCATATGTTTAGGGGGAGTTTTATGCATTTTACTACTTAATATATCTATATTTTGATATGTTTGATTTGATTGATTGTGTGATAAGTTGAAACAATTTATTTTGCAATTTGAGATTTTCTATATTTCAAATGTACAAATCAATCATCAAAAATCATATACTCTACACTAGGGACATATATGAAAATTTTTAAATATCTAGCCATAGTTTGTATGTTCAAGCATCTTCAAATGTTTTAATTATTTTGCATTTATTTTTTTTTTAAATAAAATTTTCATGAAATTTATGTTTCATCCATTTATCATCTTATGTGACATATTCTGATCAATTGTGCAAAATTACTTATGTTTGCTTTTCTAATTTGAGTTTGTACAATTGATAAGTTTGTGACTTTGCTTATCATATTCCTCATTCTCTCTCTTATTCCCTCTTATTCCTTTCCTTTTGATCTTGATAAAGGGGTAGAGATAATTGACTGAATATACAAAGACGGAATGTATAAAAAGGGGAGATAAAATTGAACTACATTTGTAATAAGCTAAGATAATGATCTTATTAGAATAACTAAGGGGGAGTATGGATTGAGGGGGAGCAATTTCATACTTATGATTTAAATCATTTCATAATCATTCTCTTAGGAGCATGCATAATTGATTCTTTATCCTTTGCATATTTAATCTAGATTGTCAAAGTAAAAAAAAAAGGAGATTGTTAGACAAGGTTATTCAAACCTGAGTTAAGTCTCTCTTTTGATCTTGACAATATAGATTGAAAGGTTATAATATCAATTTTAAGTGTTGTCTTTGCAGATATTAAGATATAGTCTCTTTGGAGGTTAAATATGAGTGATTAGAATAAAAAAACTCAAAGTATGAAAATCTACCTTCGAAATTAGCGACCACGAATTTTGAAAAGTGCTGATTGAGATTCAAAAGTAACGATCATGAATTTGAAAAGTGCTATTGAGATTCAAAAGTCGAGACCGCGAATTTTGGTAATGATCGTGAATTGGTGAAATAACATCTTCATGTTACACAAACGATTTCACGGTGACCATCGTGTCTAAAGAAAGAAAATAACGACCGCAAATTTTGAGATCCGTTAGAAAGATCTAATGGCTAGTTTTTTTCTTTTGAAAAGACCAATGATTTTATGTCACGTAGACTAGCTTTTAGACACAGTCCAAAAATAGTGACCGCAAATTTTCAGTATCAATCGTGAATTTTATCTGACACATATTTAATGCAAGATATGCCTAGCACAACTTGGAGATTTAGACATAGTTTCTTTGTAATGTCTCTTTGGTGGTTATTGCCTATAAATACACCGACAAATGGACTTGAATGCAAAAGGATAACCATTGATAGTGCCAAAACTCTTGCAAGGTTAATTATCAACTTTAACTCTTTATTTCTTTGTACATTGTTTGGTGTAAGCTTTAAACACCTTGAGTTTGAGTTTGAGAGTGAGCCCTTTTATAGAAAACTCTTGTTTAGGTTTGAAAGTTAGCCTAGTTGTAAAACTCTTTTATAGGCTAAGTGTGAGCCTTTGGGAAAATATTTGTGAGGTTGTGTGTGAACGTAAACACTAAGTTGAGTGTGAGCTTGTAAAATACTAGTGATTGAGTGAAACACCCAATTGATGAATTGGAGAGTGGATATAGGGTTGGTTAATACTCGATTCACTATAAAACTCTTGTGTTCATTCTTCTCCTACTCTTTATCTAATCTTTCATTTTTGTGAGCTTTCTCCAAAATCAAAAGTTCAAATATGCCATCAATTCAACCCCTCATTCTTGGTGCAATAGGGCTAATAGGTTTTGCAATTGTTAAGGCTCAAGTAAAAGATGAAGGGTGAAAAGTTTGCCGAATAATTGCCTCAATTCGAACTAAACAATTCAACTAAAGGACGAACATAACTACGTGAATTAAACACCTTAGCTCAAATTAGAAGCCTTAGCTCAAACCGAACGCACACACTAATAGTTAGTCGTACGACCGAACAGGTCTCCAGATTAGGCTTGGCTTTAGTTATAGGTTTGGACTTGATCCATGGGAGATAATTGTAATAATTCTCATAATTGCATCCTTTACAACTTTTTCCTTGCACTTTTGGGAGATAATTACATCTGTCTAACAGCTAACTTTTAAGATGCAATTAACTCCCAAAACTGTTAGACGGATGCAATTGCATCCTTTACAACCTCTTCGTTTCACTTTTGGGAGATAATTGTAATAGTTCTCATTATTGGGCTCACATTTTAAGGACCTAAAATCTAGTACTTATAGTATGCAATTGGCTAATTTGAGCTTTAAATGCTAAATTTGATCATTTAAATGATTAAGGGTAATTTCAAAGTCTAAGGTGAAAAATGTATGAGGAATATGATAACCATATATTTGAGTTAATTAAGTTGAATTTACATTTGATAAGAACATGATTTTAATTAATGTGTTTTGTTCATAATTGATTAGCAAAATAGAAAATTTGAGCATATCTTAGTAAAATATGGAATTTAAAATAAAAATTAATAATTATGCATAACTTAAGTAGATAAACACTTCAATACATGCTAAAACTTGCTAAACCATCTTTTGAGGTAAAATCTTATATTTAGCAATTTCGAAAAGATTATGAGGCATTCATTGGCCTCTTATTTAACTAACATCAATACCTTGAGTTGTATTACTCTTTTGTTAATATATACTCACTGCAAGTATAAATTAGCCTTTTCTTTTTTTAACCCATAATTCATTATAACCATATAACCTAAATGAACTTTGACCTTAGAGTTAGGATATGGTTACATAATGGTATAGTTTTGCCATTGATGTGCATAATTACAAGGGTTGCAAGAAAAGCTTCATAGGTTGTGAAATTATGAAAGCATAAAGTTTAATTCAAGTTTGGGATTGGCAAGTTGATAAGAAAAAGAAAAAAAGAGAGAAAGAAAAAGAAAAATAATCAAGAAAGAATTATTAGGCACTATATGAAAAATAATGTAAGTATGGATGTCTTGCAAGGAATGTTGATGAATGCAAAATTTGCTTCAAATTATACTTTGCATTATTGATATAACTTATTTTTTAATAATATTCTCTTGTCTTTGGACTTGGCCACTCCTTACTAGCCCTAACTCTTGCCTTACATTACAAGCTGAGAAGACCTTATGATTATTATATTGTGAATATTTACATTAGTGTGGAAAGATGGGATAGTCTTGCCTATGGTCATGTGTGACTCCTAAAGAGTTAAAGTAGGATCTTTCCTAGATCTTGTATGGTTTGAATGTTACTAAGACATACACACACACACACATTATATCATGTTAATTGATTATAAATAAGGCATGTTAATTGGGAATTTATTATTGTTATAAGTAGATGTACTTAATTGACAAAAATTATGAATATCGTTGAGATAAACTTCTCTTAAAGACTTTGATATTTGATCTTGATCATTTGAACTATTAAATTTTTGTATGTTGAATTATTTCTTGCTTAAGGATAAACAAGAGTTTAAGTTTGAGAGAATTTATTTGGTGCATACATTCATACATTTGAGAGTTTAATTCCCCTTAAATCTTATTTTTTTTAATTAATTTGGCATATAAAAGAACTTTATGATGGGTATTTGTGTTATGTAGATCTAACGAGTAAGGAAAGAGATTAAAAAGACTAAAAGATGGGTTGTATGCCCATGTAAAACTTTGAAAGGTTGTACACCATTTGGGCCAAAGCTAAGGAAGGACAAAGTCAAGCTTTGCATGGCCATGTAACTTAACTTCTATTTTTCTTCAAGGGTGTGTCCATGCCCATACATATGGAACATCAAAAAGGAATCACAGCTTGCATGCCTATGCAAATATTTGCATGGTTATGCATTACTAAAGAGGCAAAATTAAGGCTTCCTAAACATTTCTAACTGCTTCTTCTTTCAATTTTCTAAGGTTCTCACTTAGTATCAACATCAATAACACTATAAAAGAAGGCTAAGGCTGATAAATTTAAGGATATAAAATCATAGAAGAAACAAATAACATGCATCACAAAGCATTTAAGAAGCTAAGGATTCAATCATAAAGAAAGGGAAAGAGCTTAGCAACAAAAGAGGAACTAAGAAAGCAACCATCTAAGAGCTTAAAGAATGAAGAATATAGCTTCCTCCACACCTAATTTTCTTACTTTCTTTCTCATTATGAACTAATTTTCTTTAAGCTAGGGTTATTGATGGATCTTGATTAACTATTATGGTTTTATAATCTAAGTCTTTTTAGTTCTGTTCATCCTTTTTGTTAGTAATCATTATAAACTTATTATTATTGATTAAATTATCACTAATAATAATTAGTTTTATGATCAACTATTGAGAGATGTTTTTATAAGATAGACCTTTAATGATTTCTTAATCTATTTGTGTTGAGAGACTTTGATAGGTTATTGTCGTCACTAGGGTCTTACATTGTTTGACAATTGTATGAAGTTTAACTATTATGTTGAAAGACTTTTTGTAAGGCCCAAAACTTGCTTCTTAGGGGGGTCTCCCATAATTAAAGACTCCTTCTCTTGAGCGGTGAGTATGAGAAGACTAAATTTGATGAAATAGTGGTGATTTTAATGATATAGTAATAAGTAATTAAGATATAATACGAGTTATAAACAATGATTAAGAGATATGAAGTTGAAATATGCTAAGCCATAAGGAGAAAGTAATTATAAGTTAAGATATGTAAGTAAGCATATGTAAAAAATAATGATTAATGAACATGCATTAATGATGGCATTTTTCAATATTATATATGGAAGAAAGTTATGTTAATGTACATGTTAAAAGAAATGAGGCAAGAAGATAAAAGCTAAGGTATAATCAAAGTTAGGCACATGATCTCTAATGGATACTAAGGTATGTAAGTGTGATTAATATGTGATTAAATGAAATTTTAATGAAGTGTTTAATATCTATTTTAGATTCTTAAAGTTGGGATTTGAATTCTCTTGAATGAAGGAAAGAAAAGTTGGACAACTGCATAACTACTTTGTCTTAGTGTTGTTACCTATGTTTGTTTAATGTGTTCCTAATTTATGTGCCTAATATGCATTTAAATGAAATGATAATGATGTTTTCTAGATGATTTTTAAATGTCTAGAGTTGGTAGTTTATTAGAGGAAGGAAGGAAGAGTTAAAAGCAAAGCTTCCATAAGTTGTATGCTTCAGAAGATACACTTTGCTGGACTTTAGAAAGCATTTTGGCTACCTATTTTTATTATGAATTAATTATTAAACATCAAGGCAGAATGTTGAAGCAAACAATACATGAAAATAAGAAGAACTTTTGGCAATCGAACCTTAAATGGTAGCCAAAAGTGTAATTTTTATTAAATAAGCTAACATGTCCAAAAGGGTCATTTTGCACTGCCGCCTTGCCACCTTCTTCCTTTTATTTCCATAACCAAACATTAGATTTCTTCAGTTTTTACCAATCCAAAACTCACCCAAACCCTCTCAATACATTTCCTCCATCTATAGCCGCCAAATCAAGTTAGGAGAATCAAGTTTGCTCATCCATCTTCTTTCATCTTTTAAGCAACTTGGTAATTTTCTCCCACCTATTTCAAGTAAGTTATAATTTTCCATATTTATTTTATATTTGTTCTATGTTTGAATATGTGTATTTATAACATTTTTGAGTTTGGTGGTGATAGAAGAGATAAAGTTTGTTTCTAATTTGATATGAAGAACTATTGTCTTCAAAAAGAGTCTATTGACCCTCATGCACTAAGAAGAGGGGGTTGAATTGGTAAAAAATTTAAAATTTTAGACGGAAGGTTTGTTATACAAGTATTAACAGAAGTAGAAGAATAATAGAACATATAACAATTTATAGTGGTTTGAGTATTAACTAACACTTTATTCACTCCCCAATTCTTCCAATTGGGTGTTCCACTAATACTAAATTGTGTTTTGTAAGCTTACACCAAACTTTTACAATTTGTGTTTTACAAAGGCTTACACACAACCTACAAATGCTTCCCAAGTCTAACACTCAATCTATACAAGAGTTTTCTATTGGCTCACTCTTAAACCTAATCTTAGAGGGTGTTTACAGCTCATACCAAACTTTGTACAACTGAAATGCAAAAAGTCAATAAGTGAGAAAGAGTTGAGAAACAAATTTGCAAGATTTTTTCCTTTATAAATGTCATTTTCTTGCATTGATGTCCATTTGGTGAAGTTTTTATAGGTTACTCCCACTAAAGAGATGTTAAAGATAAAACTATGCCTAAATCTCCAAGGTATGCTAGGCAAAGATGCATGTAATGCTTGTCAGGCCATAGTTGCAGTCATTATTGATGCATCACGATCGCTATCTTTTTTTCGCTTATTTAGCCCATTTGCGGTTCAAAGCTTTAACTTGTTCCTAACGGCTAGTGACACATGGCAGTTTAGCATTATTCATTTAGAAAACTAGTTATTGGGGCCCTCTCTTGGGTTTTGAGAATCACAATCACTATCTTTTAGTCATAAGCGCGATATAGGTCGCGTTGGCTATCTAAAAGCTATTACTGGCTGTGATTGGCTCTATGCTATTGGATTTTTGGGTTGGGCTTATTGTGGTCATTACTGATCATGTTGTGTTCACTACATATGAGTTTGTAATAGTCTTGTGACATTGGCTTATGTTGTAGCAGCCTTAAAATCCCTTCAAACTTGATTGGATATCACAATCGTTATTTTATAGGTAACGATCGCAAATTACATGCATATTTTGATTTTGAGCACCATTCAACTTTCAATGATATTTTAACTTAATTACTGCAGTCATAATACTTAGATAAGATATTAGAAACTTTCAATCTATGTATTCAAGATCAAAATAGAGGTTTGATCAGGGTTTGACCAACCCAGTCCAATAGTCTTATAAGTACTTAAAGTGTGTGGGTTGTTTCATTAATTCTTGATGATTAATGGTTAATTAGATATTAATTAGTGTTTTTATATTCATGTTTAAGAAGAGAATTGAGCTTAATTAGTGTTTTACACCTTGGTTGAAATAAAGGCAATATTGATGTAGTATGCAATTGGAGCTTTGAAAGCTGTTGATATATATGGATTGATTACATGAATTCTTGATGATTATTGACTTCGTAAATATTAATTAGCATTCTAATCTTTATGTTTAAGATGAAAGTTAAAGCTTGAATGGTGTTTTACATCTTGGTTGAGGTAAAGAAAATAATAATGTCTTAATAGGCTTTATGAAGTTCTTATGTAAATGAATTATTTTTATGAGGAGAATTGATATTAAATGGAGTTCCTTTATGATATTTGACATTTTAGACCTTATTGTTAGGTCAAATTGAATGGATGAGATGTCTTTCATTTAGTTAGGATAGGATTATATATGAATGTCTTAATGAGTATATGGATGGTTTATGATGAGAAATAAATATGTCGATGAATTTAGGAGTATAAATTAATGACCATGAAATGAGTAAAGGATTCTAATTATGGATTTCTATATGATTATATGGTGATGTTAAAATTGATGTTATAAATGAGATAGAAAGAAAGTGGTGAAATGAGTAAAGGCTTATAATTATGGATTTTTATATGATTATATGGTGATGTTAAAATTGATGCTATAAATGAGATAAAAAGAAAGTGGTAACACTAAGCTAAGTATGAAGGATGATAATTATGTTGTAAGCTAAAGTTAATGAAAGTTATGTTTGCCAACTTGGTTGATGTTTAGGACTTCATTGTTCCCTTAAAGACTTTGGCCCTATTATGCTATATGTTATATGTATGTTATATGTTCTATGGATGATTTTGAGTTCCTCTCCATATTTTGGTAACTACGGTGGTGATACAATAGACATCATGCTTAGGCATATGTATGGGTAAAATGATTAAGAACAAGTATAAAGCTAAGAGCAAGTAACGCTAAGGCAAAGAGATTAAAAAAAAAAAAGAACAAAACCAAAGCAAGGAAGAGCTAAAGCTAGTAATGAATGGTGATGGATTTTATCATAGCTTTTAATGTCCATTACATACATGCATCATAACACAATAGGCCAAATTATGTTGATATAAAAGTCATATACATTTATATGAATGAAATGAAATGCTATGTTTAATTGCCATGTGATATGAGGGTAGTTTAGGAAAGAAAAAGGAATATAAATAGTCATAGCTAGCTATGCAAGGATTGAGACCTATATGATATTAATGAAATGTTATGCATGCATAACATGAATGGTGAGCAAACTCTCCTGAGATTAGGCTAGTGAGGCAACTCTTCTATAAGCGCATGGTTGGTGAGACAACTCTCTTATGTGAGAAAGATAACTAAACCAAGTAAGGATTCCTATGGACTTGACTATCCATATATGTAATGTTTTGATAAGCAAATGATGTATTCAAATGATGTGTCATGTAGTTAGAGACGCATTTATGTAAAGGCATTTGCGCATGCATATGAACAATATAAATTCCTCACTAAGTTTTGGATAAGGAGCTCATCACCCCCTCCACATATAAATTATTTTATAAGTTAAGCATAGGATTGATATTAGGATTCATGGATAAATGTTGCAGGTTATGACTGATTAAGTTATGTATCGCATATTATTAAGGCATTACATTATTTCTTTACAATTGCTTATAATAATGATGTACATGTTTATTGAAGAGTTATGAATGTATTAAGAAAATGTTAATAATATCATGTATTCTTAGTGATTTCCTCAAAGTTTAAGTTATGAATAATGTGATATGTATATGTCTAATTTTAATTTAATGTATAGTGAGTACGATGCATAATTAATGAGATTGATGTTAAGGCATAATAAGATTTTTGGTACATGTAAGATAAATGTTGAATTCTTATGATAATGAAAGAATATTATAGCTAGAATGACTTTAAGTGAACCCTTAATTCTAGAACTATCTAAATGGGAGAGTTTTACTTTCAATAATGTGTATATAATGAAAAGTAAGAAAAGGAAAGAATAAAAGGAATCGGTTGGTGAGTCTAGACTCCCTTAATCATGACATGATAAGAAATTAGTAAAAGATTATAATATAATTTAAGAAAATGTTTTTAAAAAATGTTTAGGATTAAGCTTAGCTTAAATCTCTCTCTCTCCTATTTGTATTATTGTAAGGATCTAAGTAGGGCAAATGAAAGCTAGTAAGGTTTATAGGCCGAGAAGTATAAATTTAACATTTAAGGTATTAGAGAGCTTACAAATGAGCTTTAACCAAGAGTAATTAGGATTGATACGTGTTCTGAAGGACTTAAGCCTTCCCGTTCCTAGCACTGGCGTGACCCAAAATCTAGGTCATGACACTTTTAGTTTAACGTGCCATTATGTGTTAGTTGATACTTAAGATAAATTAATTAATCACCTAAGTGACTCGATAGTAACACTAAATGAATAAACCAATTGGATGAAAGATTAGAAGTTGTAAGAAGTAATCAAGTGAAGTTGACCTAGCTATCTTCTCTCATTGATTGTTTCCTTTTAATTACTTTATTTATAATTAAAACAGTTTTAAATTCTTATATCTTTAGTTTAATAATCTTTCAAATGGAATTTCTAGGTAATACAAGGAACAAAAAACCTAGTACTTAGCACATCAATCCTTGTGGGAATAATATCCATATTTTTGTACACTGTATTACTTGTGACATGTGCACTTGAAGTTTAAGGGTTTATATGCACAATACTAACAACCACATAGAGTTGTATGCTTGCTTTTTATTAAATATATCTTAGGCATACATAATAAATTTTTTTAACTTTTGGTTTAGTTTTATTTAGTTTTGGTTATATCCTTATCTATTTTTTGGATTTATATTTAATTTTGGATTTCTTGTTTACTTTTGGATATTTCTTATGTTTTTTTTCCATCTAGTGATATATCTTTTATGACCACAAGGTTTTGAAAGATTTATTTGAGGGGAAGATATTTGAATTTTATTTTAGATTTATTAATTTCTTTGAATTTGTCTTTGCATAGTTGTTGAACTTTTTTTTTTTGGCGTAATGACAAAAGAAGGATAAATTTTTTATGTTGAAAAATGCCTTTTTATATGTGATCAAGCATTTTCGTTTTATCATCATTAAAAAAAGAGTTAATTGTTGACCTCAAGTTTACTTTAGGTTGTTAAGACATTAATTATCTCAACATCTAAAGTAATTAATATTATTAAATGTCTTAAATGATCTTAAAATCAAAAGAAGTTCTAACCTTATGATTAAGTGTTTACGCTTATAGTTTTTACCTATATTTGCATAAGGGTATTGTTGATACTAAAGGATGAAGGCAAAGGCATACCTCAAAGTTAATGCTTTGGAAGACATGCCAATACTATAAGAGGAAGAATGTTTAGCTCTTTAGATGTTGTTAAGGATGAAGGCAAGACATTTAGAGAAGATGACATACCTACCAAAAGCATAGGGATATTTTTTGAATCCTTAATGTGCTTTTAAAGATGAAGGCAAAACATCTCAAGACAGTAGAGCTTGAGTATGCTGAAGGCATCTAGTGTAAGAGCAAAAATGAATGGAGAAAGAGAAGACTGAAGATTCCAATAATCATAAGAAGTAAACCAATAATCATGGAAGAAAACAATAAGTGTTGATAGTGAACAATGAGCATCAGAAGTCTTCATGAAGTACCTTAACTCGTTTGTCTAAATTAAAGCTGGCTTAACAATCATAGGAACAAGAAGCAACAATCATGAAAGTTCTTAATGGGTGCGAGAGTAGTCTAATAATTATTCAATTTTTTTTTAAAAAGCACCTCAACTAGTATGTTGATTTAAACATCATCAATAATCATGGGAAAATTCCAAGAAGCATTGCTAGATGGATTCAATGACTATTGTTTATAACCAATGATCATTAAAAAAAGACGTTAAGATCTCAATGATCGTGGGACAAATTCAACAATCGTTAATATGTAGTAATGGCTTTTTTTTTTTTTTTTTTTTTGCAAAAGCTAACAAAACTTCTCTACTTATATTTACTTGCACATTTTAAAGGTTTTTATATATGTGAAGACTTTCATTTGAAGTTCAATAAGTAAAGAAGCATAATAACCCTTATTTAAATGTGCAAACCAATTCTAAATATTGATTTTGTATTTTTGGGTAGTGAAAGTTTATTATAAATTGTAATTAATCTTGAGTTAGTGAGAGTAGATCTCTTTGAGCATTAAGTTATATGTGTTGCCTGTCATAGAGCCTTTGACACTAGTAAAACGTTAAATCCTTTATTAAATGGAATAGGTTGATATTGTGCTTATAAAAATACTAACATGCCAGTTTTGGCTCTCTTAATCCTTTGAAAAAGAGAGTGTAAGAAAGTTCATCCTTAGCTCATAAAAGGATAGGTTGTATTTGATCCTTGAAAAGATAGTAAAAGGCTTAAGTATGACTTAAAGAGTGGATGTAGCCACATAGTCAGACTCTATAAATCTTTATGTTTGATTTTTCTCTTCTCCTTTCATTTTATCAGTTTTTAGAAGTAATAAATTCATCCTTCTCTTGGGTCTGCATCCTCACCAACGGCAAAAATAAGAATTTAAGTGAGTGATAAACCTTTTTTTTACATAGAGAAAGGCATAACCGAAGTTTTGGTGAGATTGGGTGTTTTTGTGGCTTTGGTTATTTTTGGACTTAGTCTTATACTTGGGAATAATTATAGTATGTCTTGAGTGAGTGCTAAGTTATTTGAAAGTGGAATAAACTTGGAAAATAATAGGAAATAATGATGATTTTAAAGTGTTCTTGTAGTTTTATGCAACAAAACATGTTCATAGAAGAGCATGTATTTGCTCAAATGTGTTGTTTGGGATTTTAAAATCATAGTTTTGGTCTTTTAAGGTTTTGAGATCGATTTGGGTACTTCTCCACTTCTTAAAGGCATTTCACATCACTTATAAACCCTTATGTGCCTCTAAATCATCATTAAGTCTGCATTCCTAAATATTCTTGACAAAATATGTGTTGACAATAAGGCAAAGTGGTTGTTAAAAATGTTTATGATATAACAAAAGTAGAGAGATAACCCTTGACTAAAATTATAAGTCACCATTTTCATACAGCTGGCAACACATTGAGTTTCATAAACCTTTGTTATGGGTGGTTGAGTTATTTTCTCATTAATGGTTTTAATACCATCTTTTACGTTATGCTTAATAATAAAGGTATTATTTAGCATCTGCAATGCCACACATGCCATTCCTTATTCTTTTTCATACTTGTGTTCAGCTCTATTAATGAATCATAATTGAAAATTGGAGACTTGAAAAGGCTTTTCTTCACCTAGGTGCCTTTATGACTAAATTGTAAGAGTTATTTCATAGCTCTCATCCAAGGCCCATAGGGTAATTTAGAGTCCACCAATACACCAACTTCATGTTTAGTTTTCCGCTTGCAAAGATGCACAAGATGGCATATGCTATTATAATAATGACAAATAGTAGTCATTCTCTCATATTTATGTACCCAAATAACATATCCTCATAGGAGCAAAGTTAAAAAATATTTCTTGATATTAATAACCCTAATTAGTAAAAATTATGCCCTCTTAATTCACTTTTATGCATAAGATACACTTCATAAAACTGACAAACCATAAATTACATCCCAAAAGGAAGAGAATAAAGTCATGCTCATTAAAAGGAATGTCTAACAGCCATTCTCATTTGCTACTTATGCATTGACTAAGACCTTTCCTCAAGGATATTTTTAACATCAACTTCATGTTAAAAAAAAAAACATAGATGTATTTACCTTATTGAAGTTAATTGAAAAACAACAATTGGTCGTCTAAGAGCTAGATACGATTCCTTTACAACTTTAAAATTGAAGGACATATTTCCTACTATTAAGCATCGAGTGTTTTACTCATCTGATTTATTTTTCAAAATTATTTCAAGCATTGGCTCTGCATTTTAGGGATTAGGTTTTTCATAACTAGAGCATTAAAAATTCTATTTGATTCATAATATAGGTGAGAAACATGATAAAAACATAATTATATGATCATAATAAATAAAAAAGGATGGAGATTTATGAGATGAAAAATTGAAAAAGAGGATAAAACCACTAGAGAAGCAAGTTAAAGGAAGAGCTACAGAAAAAATCATGAAGTCACATATCATGCTAAATTTGAACCATTACTGAAATTGCATCACAATTCAATGACTTTTTTTTTTTAAATTCTTTTTATTGTAGAAATATGAAAAAGTACCAAATAAATTTCAGAACTTGTCCCATAATGACAATAAAATGACAAAATAATTTTTTTTTATCAAATTTACCCTTGAATTTATATTATTTCGTTAAAATTATTATTGATCTTCTATTATTTCATTATAAAAGTAATTTTTTTTATCAAAATTACCTTTAATTTAGTATTATTTTATCATAAAAGTTTAAAATATTGGTTGAAGGAGACATTGGCTTATGAATGACAAGTGGATGAGGTAATAACTATCTCTCATCCTCTATCCTACCCTCGTGATTGAAAAAATTTTCCTCTTGTCCTTATTTTTACAGGGATTTCTCGCCTTACGAGAAGTATTTTTAGTAGTACTTTTGCACACTATTATACTCATGTTTAATCCATTTTTCTTCATATCTGTTGTAATGAAATGAACAAGCAAAATTATTATAAGATCGAATATGACTTTTACAAAAAATGATTTTTATAATGAAATAATACAAGATTAAAGATAAATTTAACGAAAAAGTTAATTTAGTCTTTTATTATTATTTTAGAATAAATTTAAGGGTTTATTTGATATTTTAGCCTTTAATACTCCAATGGGTAAATTCATATTTAAACAAAAAAAAAAAAAAGAATGATTTTATACATAAATGGCTATTGCATCATAAAATAGGATGAACTGGACTGGGCTTGAGCCATAAAAGAATAGGCTTTCTTTTTGCATTTTCATCTTTGAGGTGCCTTGCGGTAAGAAAAATAAAATGACAATTGAAAAATAAGAACTGATAAAGTTGAGAAGCACAAAAAACAAGAAGAAAGTCGCAAAATCAAATCGAAACAAGAAAATGGCAGAGATCATTGGGGAGAAGGAGAGCAAGGAAAGCAGCTGCAACAACAACAACCAAGCTAATTCTGATCATGAAAGAAGAAGATGGAGAAGAGAGGATGATAATAAGAAATTAATGGTAGAGATCACTGTCAAAACCATTGGCCCTTCTCCTCCATCTCGCCTTCTTGTCCCCTCTTTCATCGAAGTAATCCTCTTCTCTTTAATTATCCTTTCGAGTTCAATAAAACTAGAGTTCAATAAAACTAGTCATTAACGATAAAGAAAATGATTCGTCTTTGTGTAGGTTCCTGATTTGAGAAAGTTGATTGCTGAAAATAATAGTCTACCAATTGTAAATTTGAGGCTTATCTTGCGCGGGAATGTATTGCATGATTGCAGAAATAAGAACGATGATGTGCACCTCCAACTCAATAATGGCGGTATGGATCTTGTGTTTAACATTGCTACTCCCTTAATTCATATGTAATGAAGATCCTATGTAATGTTTCCCCTGTGGAGGTAATCATATATCTTAGAATCCTAGCAGAATTTACCTTTAATTGTTGCACACTTTTGTTTACTTTTTCTTTAGATTTGGGGAAACTAGAGAAAATTATGAAGGCATAGTTAAATGTTCATGAGAAGATTCTGTTCATCGACTGTGCATGTTTATGTTAATGCCATGTGTTTTTCTTCTTTTATAAATCCTGATTGAATACCAATAAAAATAGGTTCAAGAATACCAAATTTTCATAAGGAAATTAGGCGTCTCTGTTTTCAATCTTAAGTCACCTGTCATCTTAATTCTGTAATCTAGTTTAGATTAAATATGTTTCTACATTATTGTATGTATTTGGTCCATGCATATTTGTCTTTATATATACTGTTCTGTAAGGTGAATTCTGATTATCATAAGTTCATAAAAAACAATTGGATGTAGGCAAGTAGTCGGAAGAGACTGGCGCAGTTAAGGCGATTTCTTCGCCTAAGGCATAAGACACAACAACTGTGCTCGCTAAGCAAAGCAAGGCGCAAATTTCTAAAAACAAGCCTAAGAATATCTTATTGATTGTTTCAAGTTACAACAAACTTTTAACACATGAAGATCGACAAAAAAGTGAAGATAAAAAACTATTAGTTCACCATAATCAGTTACATTTCCAATAACTCCAAAGTTCTAACCAAAATAGTGGATGTAGCAATGCAAGATAGCCATAAAATGCAGCATAAAACAGCCTAAAATTTATCATAAAGAGTCTAAAACTCGATTTAAAAATAGTTCTAAACCTCAGCATGAAACTTGTTGCTAGAATCTTCATTCAAGTCCTCAAGTTTCAGTCACTCCACCATCTTCATATCCCTCAACTTCCTCGAGTTGTGTCTCATCCATATCGGCTTCAATCTCTCCAAGTTGTCGGTGTGAGACACTTGACTTGCACCTGACTTTGCTGACCTTGCTTGGTTTGTAGTATGTCTAATAACTTATCCAATACCAGCTGGATTTGCTACTGCACCCCAAGTTAAACTATAAATTGGTTTATTCAATAGCTTTAAGGACATGGGATCATTTAATATCTCTCCGATCATAATGTTCTTTAAGTGCTTGGTTGTTATTATGAAACAAAACCATGTTGTTTAGGGTGTATCTGGTAGCACATTGGTTTCATTTTTGTTTTCTTATCAAATCCATAGAAAAAAAAAGAGAAATTGGTTTTCTTATTCGGGTTTCTATTTTTCATTTTTCACAATTTATTCAATACCAAAGCTTCTGTACCTTTTTCATCATCTGTTTTTCACTCTCTCTTTCTCTCTGTTTTTCACTTTCTCTTTTTTTCATGGCCCCTTATTCCACGTTTAGCTCCTGCCTCCGCCATCTTCAACCTTTCTCTCACTTCAAATATTAAAAAATTCATATGCGTTTTATGGATTTCTTTATCTTTTCATCTAATTCCAATAATTTTTTCTTTCCTTGTAGCAAGTCTCATCTAATTTTACGAAGTAGTTTCTTTTCCTTATAGCAGATCCTTGAATTTGATTGAAAAGAATGTCACTTCCTTGTATTTCAATTTGGGTGAAGCTTCAATTTAGAAAATCTGGGTTTGGATGGGGAATTTGGTGATGCTGCTGCCATTTATTTGTGGTACTGGTTATTAATGGTGGATCTTCTGAGGCTGTTGATGCATAAAGGGAAATTATGAAAGAAAGAATGGAAAAGATAAAGATGAGAGAGAAAGTAAAAATAAGCATTTCAGTCAAAATCATAAAACCAAAATGAAAAGTGGTTTTATGTTTTTAACAAACTAAAACCACCAAATCAAAAGTGCTGCTGAATGCACCCTTGGTTTTCAATTATTTTATATTTCCATAGGTATTTAATTATGGGTAGTCATCTAGTTATCGTAGGAAGTTCTTAGTAGAGGAAAGTTATTGGTAGCAGTTATGCTTAGTGCTTTGTGTTTAATAGGAGATGAGGGAGAGAAAGTCATATGAAATTCTCTTCTAGATTGTGTTGTAAAAGATCATTTGGGTCTCTCTAATGACTAATGAGCCCTTCAAATTTCTGTAAGATTGTTGGGTTCTCTCTTTTAGGAAGCCCATTATTTTCTATCATATTCAATCAAATCATCCTACAACTAGATTCAAATTCTGGGACCATAACAGTTGTATTTCACATAAACCAAAATATTTAGCCTTTGTTGTGTAAGTCTATTTCTCATCTTTGTGTGAATCTAGAAAATGAAATCCAAATGATAACAATTAATCAATTGAATATACCTAAAAGTTTATCAGGAAGTGTGACATTAAGTTTTATACTCTTCTCAAACACACTCCAATTGAAAATATACCTAAAAGACTTTTAGGAAGTGTAAAATTAAGGTTTGTACCTGCACAAAATCATTCCAATTTCATTCAGAACACGATGCACTACAAGTTAGGCTAAGAATCTTAATTGCTAGCTGCTGTAAATTTGGAGTATGGCTCCCATAGAGAACCCTCATTCAGTTGCATAAATTCTTTTCAATTATATACAACATTGACTTGTTTAGCTTCTAGTTTCCTAACTATTTAGTAAAACTTATTTTAGAAGTAAATTCCTTAATAAACTAATATTATTGTAAATAACTATTGCTTTCCTTGAATTGATAGCCAATGGAATGCCGAAAAGACCTTTAGCTCTTTTGTACATGGATAGTTCACTCATAATTTTGACTTGGACATATTGACCTCAAACTAATTTTCCTAGACAAGCTTAAAGTGTAGCTGTAATTTCTTCATCAAACTCTATGGATGGATTTCATATAAATATTTGGATTTCGGGAATGGCCAGTTACATTTGAAGGTTGGTGAAGTTGGCATTCCCATCCCTTGTTTATTATAATTTTGAAGACATATTTGCACTTCTCATTTTCATTGAAAATCTTGATTATAGCTTTCTTAGCTTGATCCATTGTTTTGTATATGTGTTGTTTTGTATATGTATTCTACAGCCGGCCTCCTTTCATTGTCAACAAGTTGAAGAACTCGAACAAGTGGTCTCATAACTTTGAAAATGTAAAAAATGTAATTCCAAAAGGAAGGCATCAAAACAGTTACAACACATTTGGCTTTAGCTTGTCTGAGAGCACTGGGTTTCATAGTATTAGCATTAGTTTGATTTTTTTGTTATCTTTTCATAACTGCCTTAAGCTTAATGACTTAATTTTGATCTAATAGCCAAGAGTGTGTAATTAAAACATCGTACAAAGAAGATAAAATTATAGAGGTGTAATTAAAACATCGTATAAAGAAGATAAAATTATAGAAGTGATCATCTTTAAAAGGAAACACATTTAAACAAAAAGAAAAGGAATAAAACTTCATTGTTATCATTCAGAGGCTGTATGGCAATTCTGACTACAATCAAAACAAAAATCTTATCATTGCTTGTACTATAGCGAAAAAAATCAATTTGCCTGACAATTCCTTTAGTTGCTTTTCAACTTTTCAATAGTAACTGTAATAGTTTTTAAAACCCTAATTAAATGTCACAAATGAAATCCTTGCTTAGTTTTGTCTGTATAGTACACTTAAGAAACTATTGCCTTGTTTTTTCTAAATCTGTCTGCACTCTGCACTATGTTATTTCCTTTACTTGCGTGAGTTTAGGTTGAAATTACATCTCTGTGTGCTCGCAAAGGCTGCATGAAATGGAACAAACCAGAAGCAAGCATGTTGGAATATGAGAGTGACACGTTAGAATGATCAGGATGCCACATAGTTGGCATGAAGTGGCAGCAACCAGATATGTGCATGTTGACAGCTGAGAGGGGCAGTATGTTAGTATCATCAGAATCCCGCGTTGGTAGTGACCTTGTATGAAGGTTTTGGTTGTTTAAACTCAAAGAAACCAAGTATAGTAATTCTGATAAGTTTGTACACTGACCTGTGTTAGGGAACTAACACCCAGCATCTTGAGGGATTGTCCTCTGCTATTTGTTTGTGTGTATCTCAGATTGTAACATCAAAGGATGCTTTTTCCACAAAGTTGTTCTCATAAGTTTGGCTACCTTATATATGTTGGACCCGGAATTCGATCTAGGTGAGCTTAAGAATTAGTTAGTCTACCATGATGATGCTTGACAACATTGGCAAATGCCCTACCTTCCTATTCCTATGACCTAAATATGTTTTCGTTAGAAGACCAGGGGGAAAACTTGTTAAGATTGATGTGTGTTGATGGCCCACTGTATCTTTACCTTCCAAAGTTGACTAGGAAGCACCAGTACAAGATGTGGGTACTGTATGACAAAAAGTAAATATGTGTAGCAAAATTTTAAAATTTTGTAATATGGCTAGGGGTAGGGTATAAGTAGCTTGTTAACAAATTATTAACACTTTTGTTATCATATAAGTTTAAAATGAAAAGAATATTATCTAATTAAGGGTATTTTTATTCATTTTTTTCACTTCCATTGTAAAAATAAAAGTATAATAAGTAAATAAAGGTAGAAATGCATTTGGAAAACTCTTGTTCATGGTGCTTCTGTGCTTATATGATTCTTCTTTTAAATTTTTAGGACATGAAATCTTTAATTTCATTTCATTTTTTCCTCTGGAATAATAATATGGATATAGTTTGGATGCTGCTGGGATACAGTGTAGATCTGTTGAATGGTTATGTAGAACTTTTCACGCATATTTGGATATAATGGAACCACTGTGGAAATACCAACCACCATGTGTTTCTGTGTCTCTAAGACATTTCAAAAACAGAAACTTTCTGGGCCTGTTTCTGCAATTTCCATAAAGAACAAATTGTTTCTTTACCTCTTGTTTTTGAAAAAAAAAGAACAAAAAAAAAAAAAAAAAAAAAAACTTACAGTTTGCATACGAGGAGGAACGGGGATTCTTTCATCTCGTGATCTCAAGTTGATCGGCAATGATCAATGCGGCAAACACTTACTACAATGACCTATACTGCCATCAAACTTTAAGTTGCCGGTTTCTTTTTCTGGATCCAAACAGGGAGGCTGTTATTGAGTATGTGCCTCTCACATCGGCTCCCACATGGCTGTGAGTCAGGGTGCTTGAGAATTGTAAACTGAATTTCAGGGGCGGTCTGTGGGCTGTGTGAGAATTTTTTCTGGCATGAACTCTTATGTGTGACTTGTGAGGCTGTGATCTGTTTTCTGTCCCTTAATTGTGCTTTAATATGTTAATAATTCTCCTTTCTATCGCTTTTTTTGGGTTGACTTTGATTTTTTGAGCAAGAGGTAATTGGGTATTAATCTATTTATTTTCTTTTTTGTTGAATTTTAGTTTGTGGTTAATGGAATTTGACTTGTCAATTATTATAATAAACTGGTTTTTTCATTTATTGATGATAACATTTGCTTCAAAAAATGCTTCTTAAAATTTTCATAAAAATTAAATTTATAATAAAAAAGCCCCTGTATTTTTTTTAATACTCATACATTTCTTGCGTGTTTCCATTTCTTATTTTGGGAAATGACATTTCCTACCGTCGGATTCTGAATTCCTGTTTCCTTGCTACATAGATTGGGGGAGTCCCCAAGGAGTGCCATTATCTGACAGGTGCCAGATATGGCCAGGGCATGTACCTTGAAGCGTCTTTGCTTAACAATATTCTGCGAAGTTGAGAGTTTCCTTTATCCAGACTTTGACATAATGTAGGACCTAATATTAGTTATATGTGATACTGCTGCTTGACTTGGCTGTTCTTTTGGATTCCCAAGTCTCCATTCGTCAGATCATGCTACTATTATGTGGTATACATAATACTCCTAGTCTTAACCAGGAACCTTTGAAGTACCCTCCTAACCAAGTGCTCTTCTTGAAGTAGTAGTTTTTCTATTTTGAAAAGGTAAAAACTATTTTAAAATGTTATTGATCACGAGGTTCATGATTCTATCTTGTAAAAATTTGGGGTATACTGTTCAGTACTAGCTTTGGTTGGAATGAAAGTATTTCTGCGAAAAGAAAAAATGTTAAAATTTTGTGCTCTTCTGATTAAACTATTCCAAATGATTCTGATTTTGACAAACAATATCTAGTTTGCAAAAACTGCTTATGCTGACTGTGGAAAAAATTTAAATCATTATAATGTCCCTGAAGTTTAACAAAATGCATACTTTCATCCCTGGGATTTCAAAGCAATTAAATAGTCCCTAATTTAATTTCAGTTTAGATGTACAGTCAAAAGCCGGTCAAATGAACAACATTATAATCTCAAACATATCCACATCTAACAAAAAAAAAAAAAAAAAGATGGAGCTGCGGAGAGAACAGACTATCTCTAGTAATTTATAAACTTAAATAACCTGCATAGATTTAACATGGTGAAATTATGCTAAATCTTGCAAAGAGAGTCAAACTTTCAATATGATAATAGAGTGAAACTTTGTTGTAATTTTTTTTTATTACAATTCCACATAAAGAGTTTGTTAATTGGAGCAAACACTTGGTGGGCAATGTCCATAGAGTAATCAAAATGGCTTCTTTTCTTCCCTGTCCATAATTCTAAATGCATTCATAGATTTAATATGATGGAGGGTGTTTGGCAAATTTGTTTAGAACACCCAAAAAACTTGTCAAACTTTTTTGGTAAACTCGACTGCAATTGTTGGGAGCTGCTAGCATATCCCAAGAGCAGTAATTCACAGATCAACTGATACTGTTGAAGTTAGAAAGATGGAATCATCCCTTAAAAGATTAAGGATCATACTGACTATTGAGGGCCATATGGCTCCTTAAGCCAATAGTTTTCTTGCTGTGACTCACTGAGTAGGAGACTTCTTTCATTATGAAGACAAGCCGCACAAAAATATGTTGGACTTTTCTCCATCCGATGTTTTTTTAGTATTAAAAATGTGTACCATTTCTTTGTAAATTCATCTCCAAGTTTGCAGCTTTGAAGAAGATACCCAACAGAAAAAAGAAAGGAAAGAGATAGAAAGGAACAGAGAGAGAGGAGAAGTATTTCTTTTATTTTTTATTGTCTCTGACCCATTTAATAATAGAAGGGTATAAGGTGAAGTTTGTATTTTGACAAGCGTCAGGGACTTTATTTGAATTTACCTTAACATATTGAAGTGTTACTGCTACCATAATCGGTGTTTTGTTTGTTATTAACATAATGATTTTGCTAGGTACTAGTTACATGAAGTGAATAATAAATTAGCATTAGTGTTGGTTTTCTGATTAATTTTCAGTTAAAGAATATCTGGTATAGCTTCTGCAAAGTTTCTTATGTTTCCTGGTGTTTGTCTTCTGAGATACACATGTTCTGTTAACTCTCTAGATTCGCTGATTGTTGCTGTCAAACCAAAGCCACCAGCAAAACATCTTCGGGATGAATTTGATGATGACGATGACCTGGTACAACCAATCAAGAATGCTATTCAAGTGGTTTTAGACATGTCTTAGATAATGTAAATTGTTTCTCAAGCAAATAGTTTTTCTTGTTTTCGTGTCTCCAGAAGTTTCAGCTGCGTCAATCAAGAAGTCGGTGGAAAAGGAGGCTTTACTTTTTTCTGCATGATAAATTAAAGGTTCCTGGTAATAAACTTGTGGAGTTACTGTTACATTTTAAAATTACATAGGCTGATTGATTATTCTTTTCTATTTCAATAATAGATATCCTTTTGATGGCACTTTTCTCTTTCAGTCTAAAGGTGTGGGCTGTGATTCTTTAACCTATTTTATGGGATCTTGGACCTTTGTATGTAAGTTGCTTCTCTGTCTATGCACATCTTTTATGAATACAATCTTACCGAGTTCTATTGGTTATCTTCCCATGGAAGTTGAATACAAAGGACTGCAGGGACTGATTATTAAGAAATCAAGGCATGCCCATTATAAATGGCATTACTTGTCCAATGCTGCAAGGCTCTGTTTCATCAAACATCTCTTTTAAACTTTTTTTGAGTCCAACTTCCCTATTCCATGTGGAAGTTAGAGGAGTCACTATAGAGATTTCTTTGAGAACTGATTGGCTATGCTGGGTTTTGGGTTATTTCAAAGCTAAAAAAGGTAGAAATTTGGGTGAAACAGTTAGGGTTTGAATGGAATAGGTTAAAGAATCAAAATCAATCAAGAAAAGAGGTGGTTTTGGGGCTGTTTGCACTCCAACTTAAGAAGAAACCAACGTTGCCATTGCAATTATCATAGTGTTTATCTGATGTTGAAAAAAGAGATAGAGAAAGCAAAGCAAAATCTAGGCATCTTCTCCAGGGGACTACAATAGATTGCCGTTCACTCTACTACGACAAAATTCCTTATATTTATTTGTCATTGATATTCCTTCCACTTTGATTTCTTGTTACCTTGTAATTTTCAGATACTTGGCACTGGCTTTTCCATCATCTTCTTTAATCTTGGAAGGTGGCAAACTGGTGATCTCAGGTACACACTAATTTCAATAATTCTGCTGATAATTAAATAAACAACATACCATTTTGGGAAACAGGGAGCTGGGGGGGAGAATAGGACGACACTACCAATTTCACAAGATGAGCATCGGTACTTTAAATTAGACAGTCTCTCGGCAACTGGCTGATTTTGTCGAGTGTATTGGGATTATTTTTCAAAATGGAGTAATCCTATTTAAATTAGTTGTGTATTTGTATAATTCTTTTAGTTCATTGGTGTTATTCCTAATTACTCTTTTGATATTCGCGGTTGTTTTCTGCCTTTTGACTATTGTGGTAATTGTTCATGATGTTCAGCGATGATATTGTGTTCAATTCTTGTGGTGCCTGTCCTTAATTATTGTTCAGGTGCCTACATGGTTTTACTGCTCTCTTGCTTGTCTGTTGGTGTGTCGTTTCTTTTATCATCTTAGTACTGTTGATAATCTAGTGGAATTTTATAGAGCTTGTAAATGGACACATCATTGCTTATCATTGTTAAAATTGCTATTTCCAAGTCATATTTATTGTTTTCTGATAATGCAGTGCATATTCCATCTTCAATGAAGACTTCAGAGAGCTTCCTGGAACCCTTAATGCAGATCGTATAGATAGAGACATTAGGGCTGGTCAGTTGTGAATCTTTTGCTCAACACTTATCATTGTTAAAATGTTCCAACATGTATCGATTAACTACCGAGATGTTATGTCCTGTGCCTACTAATCTCCTCTGACATTTATTTCCCTTCAATGGCTTACACTGAGATTTTGCAGTGTATCTTCCCCTTGTTCAGTATTTCCATTTTTCACTTGATTTCCAAAACTGCTGCAATTAGGGGTGAGCAAAACCGAACCGAAATCGAGAAACTGAACCGAACCGATGGAATTCAGTCTATTTGGTTCGATCGTAAAATAAATTTAGTTCAGTTCAGTGTAGAAAATAGAAAAATTCGGTTTTCAACTTTTGGTTTGGTTTGAAATTGAGAAAATCAAATAAACCAAGTAAACCGATTAATAATATTACATCACTTTGATGAGGTATATATGTACATATATTTTACATATTATGCCTTAATTTCTTCTCATTCTGTTGTGCTGTAAACACCCCCCTCCCCCTTTTCCTTTCTTTTTCCTTCTGCGACTGCGAGTTCTCCCTATTGATCTTCTCCAGCGGATGGAGTCCATTATTTGCTCTTAATCATTCACCTTTAAGCTAGTAAGCTCTATCTCATCTCATCTAAACACTTGATTTTCCATTTATTCTCAATCCACTCTTTCTTTCTTCGTTCGTCAGTTTCATTATCTCAACCTTCGATCTGCAGTCTCAAGCACATTCGGTCTTTGTCTTCGTCTTCAATCTACATTCTCATTTACAATTTGAAGCTTCAACTCAATATTTTCCATCTAATGGTACTGTTCTTGTTTTAATCTTAGTTCACCACTGATTTTTGAATGATGGACGAGCTATATATGCAATCTTCTGATTTTAACGTGAATATAGTTGAAGATAATGTTTCTATAAAGTTGGAGAGTTACATGCAATGAATTATTTTGTATGCATTATAACTTCCTTTTAGCTTTTATCGGTAGCCGAGAGCTGGCGCTTCGCGTTCTATCTAGGTTCCGCTCTTACGTACGCCCCACCTCACATAGAATAGAAGAGGGGGAAGCCATTCAATAGAAGAACCCGTGTGAGTGGGAGGGGATTGAATTTGTGCTAAAGGAACTGAGAGCTAACCAACTGATAAGAAGCTAAAATGAATCTAGACCTCTCAACTTTTTATGGTATATTCGAAATTTTCGGAGAGGGGATTTCAAGTTTGAGCTCCTGTTTTGTCTAGTTTCAATGCACTTGTTGTGTTTTTTGAAAATTTAATTTCATTGCATTGTCTTGATCTTGTCTAGTTCGACGAAGGAAATAAGATTAAGTTTATTGTTAGTATTTTTGGATAATTAAGTTTACTATTTGTGTTAAGTTGTTTGCATTTTCTTGTTAACCAATTAAATCTTTGCCTCGGTATATACTATCTTTGAATGGTTTTTGAAACAAAATTTTGTCAGTTTTCAATCTTTACTTTTATTGGTTAGTTACTTTTTTTTTCTTTGCAAATAAAAAATACTTATGCATGATGATTTGTTGTTGTTTGTATGAACAAGGCTTTGTGTTTGTAAATTGTGATTTTCTGTTTTAATATATACTATCAGTGTTCATTTTATTTTAATATATACTTATGCATGATCATTTTCTGTTTTAATATATATATTGTTCATTTTATTTTAATATATACTTATGCAGGATTATTTTCTGTTTTAATATATACTGTTAGTGTTCATTTTATTTTAATATATACATATATAGGATCATTTTGTGTCTCGTTATATTTACATTTTTTACTACTGTTCTTTTCACTTGGGAATTTGTATTAGTAAATTGTGATTGATATGAGGTTTTCAAGATTATATATGTTATCTAATTGTTGTAGTACTTTTGTGTGTCTGTATTTCAACATAGTAAAGACATATTGTTGAAATACTTGTATATCTTTTTTTTTTTTTTTTAGATGTTTACTGAAGGTGAGACATGTAATTGAACAGAAAATGAAGATAGAGACTCACAACCTCAGCCTGCCAGTCAAAAAGGTATTGCAACAACTTCAAAAGGAGCAACAACCTTGAAAGGAAAGAGAAAGCAAATGGATCTAAGATCATAGGTATGGGAGCATTTTACTAGATTTTTGTTTGAAGATGGTGAGGCTAAAGCTAGGTGCAACTATTGTGATAAGTTATATTTTAGTGATCCTAAGAAAAATGGTACTACCTCGTTGAAAAATCATATTACTGTATGCAAAAAGCATCCTTCTAGTACCTATTCTAGACAAACCCAACTAAATTATCAACCGACCACTAAGGTAATATTGGAGAGGGAGGAGTTCTTTGGAAATTTGATCAAGAAGTTATAAGAAAAACTTTAGTTTTTATGACAATTGTTGATAAACTGCCATTTAAGTTTGTTGATGGGGAGGGATTTAGATGCTTTATGTCTGTTGCATGCCCTAAATTTAAGATTCCATCAAGGTGGACGATATCTAGAGATTGTTTTGAGCTTTACGTAAATGAAAAAAATAAATTAAAGAGCTCATTGAGATATACAAATCAAGGGGTATGTTTGACTATGGACACATATTATTTGTAAAGAATCAATTACATATGTCTCACAACATATTACATTGATGACAATTAGAAATTGCATAAAAAAATTTAAAATTTTTGTTCTATTTCTAGTTATAAAGGGAGGGATATTGGAAGGGAAATTGAAAGATGTTTACTTGATTGGGGTATTGATAAAGTGACCACTATCACAATTGATAATGCATCATCAAATGATGTTACTATTGTTTTCTTGAAGGAAAAAATTGCAAATTGGGGTCATAGTATTCTACGATGCAAACACCTTTACATGAGATGCATTACAGACATAATCAATTTGATAGTGGTAGATGACTTAAAAGACATTAGTAATTTTGTTAAAAAAGTTATAGAGATTGTTCGTTATGTGAGAGAATCATTGGCCAGATTGAAAAAATTTAAGGCATGTGTTGAATAAGAGAAAATTCAAAGTAAAAGTTTGTTATGTCTTGATGTGTCTACTATGTGGAACTCAACTTTTTTTTATGTTGGAAGCTGCTCAGAAGTTTGAGTTGGCATTTGAGAGATATGAGGAGCAAGATCCTCAATTTAGAAGTGAGCTACAATTAGGCAATGATGGTGATGTGATGATTGGAAAAATATTAGGCGGATGATGACTTTCTTACAATATTTTTATGAACTCACCTTACTCTTTTTAGGTTCTTTGTATGTCACATCCAACATATTTTTCTATGAGATTTATATGATTATCGTTTCTTGAATGCATGGACAATATGTGATGATGAAGATTTGAGTGCTATGGCAAAGAGAATGAAATAGAAATATGACAAGGACTGGGGAGATCCCAAAAAAAATGAATGAAATGATCTATATTGCTTGTGTTATTGGTCCTCGATACAAGTTGCAATGGGTACTATTTGCACTTAAAAAGATGTTTGAGGGTCAATTGGGTGTGGACATAGGAACGAAAGTTCAAGAACTCATGTACTCTTTGTTTAATGAGTACAAGAGTAGGAATGTAATTGAAAATGTTAGTGTAGTGATACCTCTGAAATTAGTACTGAAAGAGATATGAATGATCTCGCTATGAAGATGAAATTTTTAATTGAATTTGAAATTAAAAAAATCAAATTTGATTTATTGAGTGGGAGCAACAACATAGCAGAGGTAGATGTGTATTTAAATGAGATTATTGTAAAGGATAAAAAGGGATTTGACATTTTAATTTGGTGGAAACGTGATTCTCCTAGATTTCTTATTCTGTCATTAGTGGCTCGTGATGTGTTAGCAAGTTCTATTTCAACTGTTGCTTCGGAATCAACATTCAGTATTGGAGGAAAAATATTAGATCCATTTAGGAGTTCTTTGATTCCTAAAATTGTTTAATCTCTCTTTTGTGCTTATGATTGGATTCGTCAATCTATATTTACTAAGAATGTGGAAGAAGATTTAGAAGAAATTGACAAGTTAGAAATGGGTAAGATGATGCTTCTTGAATTGTATTTCTGCTTTGTTAGCGTAGTTTTATTTTTCTACTTGCATATTGGTTTTTTTTTATTTGAGGTTGATCTTTATAAATTTTGATTTTTCAGGCTTACAAGGTATTGCTATTAAAAATTTAGTGGACTCATAAATTAATGCTATTGAATTTAGTGGATTACAAGGTATAGTTGCAGAATATTTGAAATATTATATTTATTTTTTCTCTTTATTGAAATATTCAGAATTTTATTATTCTTTCTTTATTGAAGTATTTTGTTTATTTGAAAATTGTAGAATTTTGTTCTTAATTAAGTAAAATTTTGCATAATATTTCAGTATTGTAGAGTATTTTGTGTCTTTGCATAATTTTTAGCTGAATATTGCAGAGTTTTGCAAATTTTTATGTCATTGCAAAATTTTGTAGAATATTTAGCTAAATTTCATTATATCAAGTGTACAATTTTAATATACGAAGTTGTAATTTGTTTTTCTAAAATTTCATTAATTAACAGGTGTTGTGGAGCTATTATTATTTATCTTTGAACTTATTTTTTATTTATGCAGAGTTTGAATTCAGCTAGATGAGCTTGAATGAATTTGTTCATGAAATTTTTAAGATTTATGTTTGTAACTAGAGTGAAACTTGTAGCTGAACTTTGCAAAATTCATGTTTGAATATTTACTTGCGATTCACAGTGTCAATGTTTTCAGAATTTATGTTGAACATGTGATGAACTTGTGTTGTTGAACATGGATGAACTTGTGTTGAACATAAATTTGTGATGCAATTTCTATAGCAGGTTGTTTGTATTTACAGATTGTATGTATTTTTAGTATGTGATGAAGTATTTTCAACTTTGCTTAATATACTATATGATGAATTTACAGGTTGTATATATTTATTTATGTTTAATTTTTAGGAAAGTGATAGATATTAATTTGTGAGTTTTTAAGTTGTCTTTTAATTTAAGCTCAAAAAAAATAAAAATAAGTTGTTCAAAGGCTAATATTAAAAGTGCGTATATGATAAAAAAAAAAGGCTAGATTAATTTATCACAATTAAAGTTCATTAAGAGCCCAAAATTGAAAATCGAACCGAGCCGAATCAAATTGATTTTATTTGGTTTTCGTTTATTTCGATTTTTTTAATTTTTAGTCGGTTCAGTTTTAATTTACACTAAGTTTGATCTATTCGATTTTTAACATTTTAGTTCGGTTTGAACCGAACCTATCAAATGCTCTCTTCTAGCTGCGATGGAGACCTCGTTTCAAGCTTCAATTGAATTTTGTCATTATGCTGTTATGTAGTTACAGAGTTTGGTCCTGTGAGTTTTAAATTTTATCTTTGCATGATCAGCTAAGGTTGGTAGATGGCAACATTGGTATTTTCGTACCGCCTGTAAAAATATTATTTATCGGATCTCCGCAAAGTTGCAACAAATGGGAATACAGACGCGCACTAATTGGTGGGTTGCCGCTTTATTAAATTAAATGTGTACAATTTTATAATCTCATTTTTCTAAAATAGTTTATATAATCACATTTCTATGTAGTAAAAACTAAATTTTTGTAACCCAATCCTTATAATCAAAATAAAATAAGAAATAAATGAATAAAAAATGCCAAATTAACTATTTTATTGGGGAGATTGAACTTGAACTAGCTGAGAAAAAAATTAACGTAAATACGTGTGAGAAAAATAAAACACACCACACTAAGTTAAAAAGAAAAAGAAAAAAAAAAAAAAAGATTCAGTAGCGACTCGTATCAAATTGTTATGAGATCTTGTAGTAATGTCTGTCCCTAAATCAATAGGTGGGGTAACATAGCATTTATATTAACTGATATCAATGCAGCATTCCAAGTTTGAGCAATCGGCAAAACTAAAGCATTTGCCAGTGCTCTTGAAAGTTGATAAACTAACCACCTAAAGGAGAAAAAAAATTCTGTAAAACGTAACTAAGTTTTGGATCTGTCAAACAAAAATGTCTCCAGTAGCCAGCCAAAATAAAGGAATAACGATCTCCCCTTTTTATCAACATACATTTTATCTCAACGATTATGACCCTAAACCTACGGTAGTTGCAAAGTGGCAACACTCATCATTTTAGTGGCTCTTAAACTCTCCCAAATAAATTATATAATGCTAAAAAAAAAAAAAAAAAAAATTGTGCCTTTACTTATATTTTACAAACCTTCAAGCTCAGTTTGATTGGAATTCGATATTTCTTTATGATAACAATTATATCAGTGGTTGACCTAGAGTTTTACTTCTCTAATGGAAATCTCTAAATACACTTTTCAATTAGCTTGAACTCATAGTTTATAAATTATGATATCCTTTCAACTATTCAATATGATTTAAAGTTGTTTGAATTTTGAGTGGGGTACCACTTGGATAAAAAAAAGATGAATAATATGTGATCACTTACTTTATATGTTTATGTTTTTCTCCACGCGCATGTGAAATAATACAACCCAATTATGCACTACTAGCTTCACACACACACTCTCTCTCTTATTATTTCTCTTTGTTGTCCGAAGACGTCCTAGAGAGTGAATAGAGCAACAATAAATAATTAAAATTTTACATAGAAAAGAAGAATCAAATATTATAACATCAAAGTCTATAGAAGTTTAGCCTAAACTTGGCCTTCTTATTATTCTCCAGATACCACTTGAGAGTTTCACTAATCGATAACTTACATGTGTTATTCAATTCTTTATTAATGAGTAAATTTTTAATAAGCATTGGTGAATTTGATGGGCACCATCAAGAGCTTTTCACATATAGTTTTTAAAGACTATGAAAGCCTACCTAAGATTCATAGGTACTATCTTAAACATTTCATAAGAAAATGGATTTAGATTTTTTAATTGAAAAAATGATATGTACATAAAGATTACAAGTATTGCTCAATAAATTATTCTCTAACACTCAAGCAACTCTTAGAAAAGAGAAAATTAAGCCTTTCAAATAGAGCTTAAGGTAGAACTTGAGTTGAGTTGAGGTAGCTTTTACAACAACTCACAACTTCTTCCTTTCTTTTTAGAGAATCACTCACATAAGCTTTTGAAAAATATTTATACAACACTTGTTCTTAAAATGTATATCTCTTTCTTAATTCATTAATCTCTTTTAAATTTGCTATTAATTTCTAAATATATAGTAGTCAAGAGAAAACTAGTTGGTCCTCACAATTGAAAAGCTATCAGGAATGTCAAAAATAGATATTATTACCTAATTACTGATCGTTGAAAATATTGTCCATGCTTGTTGAGTGATTAACAAGCTTAATGATTTTCTTCAATTGTCATTGATAATTTTTTTTAATTTCTTGACAATAGTAGTTAAGATGCTCCCATGCCCATTGAGGAATTTTTTAGCAGTCATTGTTTACTTGCAACATTCATTGTGTAATGTTAATTCTACACATACTCCATAACGTTATCTAGAAGATTTGTTCCATTATTGTGGCTGGGGTTTTCACGCTTATTATACTTTCAAAAGTCATTGAGGCATCTTCCACACTCGTGATTTGATTCTTTTCACATGGTCTCTATAACATTATTTTGTAAGGTTTTTATAATGACCATTAGGTGATCTTACATGCTTGTTGTTCCACCAATAACATTGAGATAATTCAACACTCATTAGAACTTCTAGTTCTAAGTTAGCTTTAACTATCATTGTATATTTGTCCATCATTGTTGTATCTTGTTCCATGCCCATTAAATCTTATTCATAATCATTGAGTTATGTTAAAATTTACATAAAAGAGTTGGCCATTTCTATGAGCTTTTTCCAATAGTCATTATGGACCTCTCAATGGTTTGGATTTTAGTGACTGGGTAGCTAATTGACCATGGTTGTTAATAGGTATTGTTTTATATTTTCTCAATTTTTTTCCTTTTTAGTGTAAGATATTAGATCTTCCTTTACACCTTTTGCACATTTGAAGTTTTTCAGAATGTAGAGAGCTTCCTTTCAGCTTAATCTCTTGAATATGAAGTGAGGGACCTATAAGATTAATTTAAGAATACTTGCACATCTATCAGTCACTTTTACCCTTTATTTATAATCATTAAATATAAGAATTGGAGCCTTAAGGGTTCAATATTCTCCCCCTTTTTGATGATGATAAACAATATGCCATCATATGTAATCTGTGACATTTTCTTATAGTTAAGTTTCTTAAATCTCCCCCTTAATTTGTGCATAATTTAGAGATAACTAAAAGCTTTAGTCTGATTATATTTAACCATTCCTACTAGTTATTTTCTCCATATATGATGTGAAGATACTTGTTATTTTATTTTTTCCTCCTTTCATTAATAAAAAGAAAACAACTGTAAAAAATTATTTTTTTTCTCCCGTTTTAACTAACTGTAAGCAAGGGAGTGTGCAAATTATATATAAATGACTAAAGTGCAAATAAGTGTGCTTAAGGAGAATATACAAGCACCAAAGAGGGTTTGGAATATGGAATAATAGGGAAAGGTCATCTAAGGGTTGGTTGTCAAGGGTAGCTGCCTTACTCTCTTGATCTTCTAACATCTCTTTTTGTTTCTCTATTGGCCCTTGTAAAATAGACTTAGTATAAAGATTGAGATTTATTGGACTAGGTTGATTAAACCTAAGTCATGAACCTCTTTTGATCTTGATAATAGAGATTGATCAGTTTTAATGTTTTCATTAAGTGTTGTTTTGCAGTTTATAAGATAGTTTTTCAATTAGAAGTTAGATGGAAATCAAAATCTCCAACCTTGTGAAGGTCGTCCAAATTCATGGCCTGTATCCCCTAAATTGCGATAGCGAATAAGCTATAAGGATGGAAGGAGCTAGGCCAAAGGAATACGAGGGCGAATTCACAGTCGTGACTTAGTTGAAGGAAATGAGGTTGAGTCACAGAGGAATTCACGGTGGCTATTGCATCCTATGTCGCGATCGTGAACTTCATAGTAACAAAGGAGGGAACCAACGCCATGTGTCCAAGATAATCGTTAGATATAAAAAATCATGAGGGTGAATTGCTGGTCATAATCATGACTCAAGAAGTTACAATGTCCTCATCACAAAGGAATTCACGATCTTAATTGCGTCCAAGGCAAAGACAACTCGCGATCACTTCTTTTAAGAAGCAGGTAGAACACAACGACTATTTTTCTTAGACAACCAATGGATGAGTGACACGTGGACTAGCCATTAGACACAAAACGAGTTCTCTGTTGCGATTTTTAGCTCTTCAGTGCAAATTGGAAATTCGTGATCGCAAAATGATAGTAGCAACCGTGACTTCTGCTTGACAAACATTTAATGCAAAATCTGCCTAGCACAACTTGGAAATTTAGGGATAATTTTAGAGAAACGTCTCTTTAGTGGATATGAGCTATAAATACTCTACCAAATAGATGTAAATGCAAGAGAATTGAATTAATTGTAACCAAACTCTTGCTAAATTGCTACTCATTCTTTTACTATTCTTTAAGTGTGGTTATTGTCCCTAGGCACCAAGAAGGGGGGGGGGGGGGTTGAATTGGTGTATAAAAATTTCAACAACAAAGAAAAAAGGGAAGAAGAAAGAGTAGAATGGAGACAACTGATTTATAGTGGTTCGGGTATAATTGACCCTACGTCCACTCCCCAATCAACCAATTGGGTATTTCACTATCTCAAGGTGTTTTCAAGCTCACACCCAACTTGTACAACTTGTGTTTTGATGGCTCACACACAACCTTACAACAATGTGTTTTTTTAGGCTAACACACAACCTCACTCAAGTGTTTCACTAGGCTCACACTTAAACCTTTCTTGAAGTATTTTTACAGGCTAACACTACAACCTTACAACTTGGTGTTTAATGCTCACACCTAATAATTACAATTTCATAAAGAAAATGAAGAAAATGAGTAGCAAAGATTGAGAGCTTTTAATCACTTGTAATAAATTCCTTAGCAATTTTATTCATTGTTGTTTGATGGTGTATTTATAGCCAAACTTCACCAAAAAGACATTGCAAACCATAGCTCATCAAATCTTTGAGACATGCTAGACAGATTCTGCATTAAATGCTTATCAGGATGAAATCGCGATCGCTACTGCCATTTCGCGGTCGCGAAATCTAAATTCTTCAAGGGAAACCCCATTTGTGTCTAATGACTAGTCCACGTGATAGCTTCTTATTAGTTTACCAGGAAAATATATCCGTTGTCTTTTACCTACTTTAAGAAGTCACGATCGCGAGTTTTTTTGTACAGGACGCGACAGAGGATGCGAATCCGTCTATTAAAGTGGTCATCTTTCTTCCTTAGGATTTGTGGTCGCTACCAGCAAGATGCCTTCGCAAAATTTGACTTCCAACAGTCTTCTGAGACACTTGTCAAGTTGTGGTTGTGGACTTGCTTCCCTCTTAAGTTACTTTGAAATTCACAATCGCGACTAGAGTGTGATATTCACCGTGAATTTGTCTGTCACAATTTGGGCTTCTTCTTTTCCATAGGTCGCGGTTGAGAATGGCTCCGCAATTTTGTCTGCTTGAATTTTAGCATGCCTTAACATAAGTCGCGGTCACGAATCCTAGATTGCGGTCGTGATTTACATGCCACTTTGGAGTTTATCAACTCCTTTCATTTCTTCTTGAGAGATTTATTTATTTCTGCAAAATCAACACTTATTTGAAATATTAGTGATGATTAATCTTCTTTGTCAAGATCAAAGAGGTTCTAGACTTAGGATTAACCATCCTAGTCCAACAGAAAATCACGATCGAGAAAGAGTAGTAGTGACCGCGAATGATGCTTGACAAACATTTAATGCAAAAAATTTGTCTAGCATACTTTGAAGATTTACTACCAGTTTTATTGCAACGCCTTTTTAATTGGTAGAGGCTATAAATACCTCACCAAACATATGTAAATGCAATAGAATTCCTTAATTTGTAACCCAAACTCTTGTAATTTTGCTACTCAATCTTTTCTTTTCTTTAGGTGATTGTTTGGTGTGAGCATAAACACCATTTGTAAAGGTTGTAGTGTGATCCTGTAAAAACACTAAAAGAGATTATTGTGTGAGCCTTAAAAACACAAGTGTAAAGGTTGTTATGTGAACATCAAAACCAGAAGTGTAGAGGTTGTTTTATGAGCCTTCAAAACACAAGTGTAAAAGTTTAGTGTGAGCTTAAAAACATTTTTGGAAGATAGTGGAACACCCAATTGCCGAGAATTGGGGAGTGGACGTAGGGTCAATTATACTCGAACCATTATAAATCTTGTGTCTCCATTCTACTCTTTTTCTTTCTTACCTTTTTTTTTTTAATTTTTATACGCCAATTCAACCTCCCGTCCCCCTTCTTAGTGCCTAGGGCCAACAAGTGGTATCAGAGCCTAAACACTCAAACAAACCTTTATTGGTGAGTAAAAAACCATGGTACAAGAGGGAATCCACTCACACCTCAAGCCACACTTTGATAGAACATACTATACTCATTGGAAGTATATAATGGAAATCTACCTTGACACAGATGTGGTGGACCTTTGGGATGTAGTTGTTAAAGAATGGAAGCCACCCACTAAGGTAGTGGATGGAATTGAAGAACTTATCCTAAGGGAAGAATGGGTTGAAGCTCAACGAAGATCAAATGGCAAAAACAAAAGGGTAATGACCATTCTTCTAAGCTCTCTCTCTAGAGAAGAGATTGAAAGAGTGCAACATTGTCAAATATCACATGTCATTTGGAAGATACTTCAAAACTACCATGAAGGCACAACTCTAGTAAAGTCAAGCCGGTTAGAGACGTACGTAACCAAATGGGAGCTATTCATGATGAAGGACAATGAAAGCATCACCAAAATTATGAATAGGCTCCTATATATTGTCACCAATATGAAGAAATTCGGAAGGACACTTACAAACTATGAGGTAAACACAAAAATCCTCAAAATCCTTCCTTTAGATAAATTTGGTGCTAGAGTGTGTAGCATTCAAGAGTCCAATCCTGAGATTGGGAAGATGCCAATAGATGTTTTGATAGGCAAACTCTTGACTCATGAGTTGGCCTTGCAAAAGGATGAACAAATGAAGAAGCTAAGAGGCCAAAGAGATAAACTAGAAAAAGAAAGAAGAACCCTGGCTCTTAAGTCTTCAACAAAAGAGAAGGAGGAAGAAATTACCTCAAGTGACGAAGAAAGTGACAAGGAAGAAGAGGAAGAAGGAGAAGTTGTCAATATTTGCTTCATGGCACAAGAAGACTCTATAAATGAGGTAAGTACTTTTTCTCAGTCTAATTTTGATTTTGATTTTGATGAGATTGATGAAGAGCTTCTATATGTTCTAACCATGAGATGTGACAAATACAAGTCACAAATGAAATCTTACAAAAGAAAATGTCAAAAGCTAGAGGATGAATATAAATCCCTCAAAGACATTATAAGAGAATTGAGAGCATCTAATGATGAGCTCACAAAATCAGTGGATAGTTTTTCTATATCATCTTCTTTAATGGCTTCACTAAGAAAGGAGAATGACACTCTAAAGAGAGAAGTCGTTGAGCTTAGAAGCTCAATCTCTAAGTTCCATAAACAAAAAGAAGCCTTAGACACATTGATTGTGTCACAAAGACCTCCACTAATTAGACATGGTCTAGGCTTCAATAGAGCCTCCTCATATTCTCAAACCATATTTGTTAGACCTTCAGAACCTCAATCCTCAAGGGTAGAGGTAATTGAGAAGAAAAGTGCTCAAAGCACTAAGCCTTCTAAGCCTAAGGGCAAATGAAAGGCTCCATCAAGTTCTAGAACAAAGACTCAAAGAGCTAATCATGCTTATATGTATAACAAAAAGCATGGTCATTCTCATAAGAAATTATTTACTCCTACTCATCATACATGTACATGCATGCATTCACATGACTAAGGTATGAGAAGGCCTTCTACACATACTAAATTTGTGCATAAGAGAAAGATTCCTAAGTCCAAACTCCAATGCCATTATTACATGAGATTTACATCAATATTCATTGCTATATTATGAAGGCTCAACTCAAACTAGAGGACCTTTCATCGTCTAACCCCCAAGGACCCAAGTATGCTTGGGTACCTAAGAAAAGGTAACTCACTTTTATTGTGTAGGGGAGTGTGGCAGCCACCAAATCAAACAATTAACATGTAGATAGTGGATGTTCCAAGCATATGATTGGAAATAGGAAGCTATTCATGGCATTAAAAGAAAAAGAAGGTGGAGATGTCACATTTGGTAACAATGCCAAGGGTAAGGTAATTGGCATTATAACCATTGGTAAGAATGGTTACTCTTTAATTGATAATGTTCTTTTAGTTAGTGGCTTATAACATAATTTGTTAAGTGTAAGTCAATTGTGTGACGAAGGTAACAAAGTCACCTTTGATCCTAGGGAATGTCGAGTCACCATTTTAGTGGATGATGAGGTTATTTTCAAGGGGTAAAGGAAAGGCAATACCTACTCAATTGACATAGACAATTTGGCTAACCAATCTTTTAAGTGTCTTATATCTTTGAGCAATGAAGCTTGGTTGTGGCATAGAAGGCTTGGACATATAAGCATGAATCATCTTCAAAGCCTATCTAGAGGAAAGTTAATGGAAGGACTTCCTAAGCTAAACTTCTCTAAAGATAAGACAAGTGATCCATGCCAAATGGGGAAGCAACACCATGCCTCTCACAAAGTCAAAAATGTTGTAAGTTCAACTAGACTCCTTTAACTTATTCATATGGACTTGATAGGACCCACTAGAAGTGCTAGCTTATATGGAAAACATTATGCACTAGTCCTTATAGATGACTATTCTAGGTTTACTTTCTAGCTCATAAGAATGATTCATTTGATGCTTTCAAAAACTTTGCAAAAAGGGTTCAAAATGAAAAAGGTTACTTCATATCTTCTATTAGAAGTGATCATGGAAAGGAATTTCAAAATGAGTCTTTTGAAAATTATTGTTTGGAGAATGAAGTTGTTCATAATTTTTTAGCTCCTAGAACACCACAACAAAATGATGTTGTAGAGAGGAAAAATAGAACAATGGTGGAAATGGCTAAGACAGTGCTCAATGAATATTCTCTACCAAATTACTTTTGGGCTTAAGACATTAACACTGCATGTTATATTGCAAATAGAGTTTTTAAAAGACCTATTCTCAATAAAACATCTTATGAGCTATGGAATGGTAGAAAGCCCAAGATATCATACCTAAGAGTATTTAGATGTAAGTGCTATATTTTGAACACCAAGGATAATCTTGGAAAAATTTGATTCTAAAACCAGTGAAGGTATCTTCTTGGGATATTCCACCTCAAGCAAAGCATATAAAGTCTTTAACAAAAGTTCAATGGTAGTTAAAGAGTCTATGAATGTTGTTTTTGATGAATCTAGTAAACTTGATCTTGGGAAATGTATTTTTATTGATGATCTTATAGGCCACTTTGAGAAGTTGGAATTGGAAAATTCTACAAGAAAAGAAGATAAAGAAGAAGGTGATTCATCAAGAGTAGATGAAGACCAACATCATTAACAAGTAGAGCCAAACCAATATCTACGCAAGGATTGGAGATTTTCCAAGTATCACCCCAAGGACTTGATCATTGGTGATACATCGAAGGGTATAAGTACTAGATCTCAACTTAATCTTTTAGATAATAATCTTGATTTTGTTTCTTAACTTGAGCCAAAATCAATTAATGAGGCTCTTGATGATGAGAGTTAGTTACTTATTATGCAAGAGGAACTCAATCAATTTGAAAGAAATAAGGTATGAAAATTTATCCCTAGGCTTAAAGAACACCCAATTATAGGCTGTAAGCGGGTGTTTAGGAATAAGTTAGATGAGCAAGGTTTCATCACTAGAAACAAAGTTAGATTGGTTGCTAAGGGATACAACCAAGAGGAAGGTATAGACTATGATGAAACTTTTACCCCCCATAGCAAGATTAGAGGCCATTAGGATTCTTTTAGCCTTTGCATGTCATATGAATTTTAAACTTTTTCAAATGGATGCGAAAATTGCATTTTTGAATGGCATCATCGAGGAGGAAGTCTATGTTGAACAACCTCCCGATTGTGAGTCACATTGCTTCCAAACCATGTTTTTAAGTTGAACAAAGCCTTATATGGTTTAAAACAAGCTCCAAGAGCTTGGTATGAAAGCCTTAGTTCATTTCTCTTAAAAAATGATTTTGAAAAAGGAAAGGTGGATACTACACTTTTTATCAAAAAACACAAACATGACACATTAATTGTTCAAATCTATATTGATGATATCATTTTTTGTGATACTAATGAATTTCTTTGTGAGGATTTTGCTAAGTGTATGACTAAGAAATTTGAAATGAGCATGATGGGAGAGCTCAATTTCTTTCTCGGTCTACAAATCAAGCAATCTAAGGAAGGGATCTTCATCAACCAAGCCAAATACATAAGGGAGATACTCAAGAAATTTGGCATGGATGGTTGCAAGGTAGCTAAAACTCTAATGAGTGGTACCATCAAGCTAGATAAGAATGAATCAAGCAAAACAGTAGATGAAAAGAGATATCAAGGTATGATCGGATCTCTGCTTTATCTTACTGCTTATGGGCCAGATATCATGTTTAGTGTTTGTATGTGTGCTAGGTTCCAATCCTCGCCTAAAGAGTCTCACTTAAATGTTGTTAAGAGGATCTTTAAATATTTACATGGCATGGTATCCTAGGGATTCTTCCTTTAGTCTCATTTTATATTCGGATGCAGATTATGCAGGTAGCTTATTAGATAAAAAAAAAAACACTTTTGGAACTTGCTAATTTAAAAGTAAATGCCTAGTTTCTTGGTTTAATAAAAAGTAAGTGTCGGTTGCCTTATCCACCGTGGAAGCCGAGTATGTGGTTGTGGGTTATTTTTGCACCCAAATCCTTTAAATGAAACAACAATTAAAGGATTTTGGCAAAATGATTGATCACATTCCTATTACATGTGATAACACAAGTGCTATTAATCTTTCTAAAAATCCCATCCAACACTTTAAGGGTAAACACATAGATATTAGGTATCATTTTCTTAAAGATCATGTGCAATGCACTAGAATTTATTGATATAAATCATTAACTTGCAGATATTTTCACTAAAACTCTAAATGAAAAAAGGATGAACTTCATTAAAAGAGAATTGGGAATGCTTGATGGAAGCTCCCTAAAGTGAAAATTTGTTATCTTATGTGCGATATTGTTGTGTATTGATATTTGTTGATTTGTGATATTTGTGGTTGATATAGTAAAGTGGATCACAAAATTCAACTATTTCTCATTGTTGACTCATAATTCGTGGTCGTTATCCTTCCTTCACGATTGCGACTTACAAGTAAATTTCACCCGGCTGTCAAACATCAATTCGCGATCGCCAAATTTCTGCTCCACCACAAATTTTGGTCAAATTTTCAAATTTTTGACCGTTAAGGCGCATATTTCTGAGAAAAATTTATCCGTTGCTTATATTTTCTAGAATTAGTAGTCGTAACTCATGGATTTATGGACGTAAATTAGAGTAACGCCTAGACATTTAAGTGATTTGACTCCCAACCGTTGCCAACTCTTCATTAATTCATTTCTAGCCATTTATAGCCATTTTTACACCCCTTCAAAGGCTATAAATACAATCTTCAATAGTGACATTCTCACTACTATTTCAAACATCTTCACTCTCTTAAATCTCTCTAAAATTCTCCCAAACTCTCTTCCTCTCTTGTTATGGCTCCAAAAAAGTTTTCTAAAACAGATAAAGGGAAGGCAGTGGATCAACCCTCTGCACCCTTTGCCCTCCATCTCATGACAGGAGTTACCAAGGAAGAAAAAGATAGGTTCAAAGCTAGCTCCTCTAAGATCATTCTCCCAAACAAGTTACCCTCAACTTTTATGTTAGAAACCTTGGGTATCAATGCCAAAATATGAGCTTCCCTCTCCAATTTAGGCTGGAACGAGTTCATCTTATGAGGTGAACTCGATTATGAAGAGGTTGTACGAGAGTTTATGTGCATCATCCAATTGAGTTGAAAAGCCGATTCAAGAGTAGGGCAATATGAGTTAGTGTTTTGAGCCTTTGGCGACCCTTTTTACATTACTTTCGACCAATTATCTTCTCATTTTAATTTACAAGTTGGAAAAAACATCCCCTTCATAATCTTCGCACTTGATGTTATCTATTCCGAGTTTTGGTCAGAAATCTCCATAGAAACCAAACACGACCCCTGCTCTTCTTTATCTAAACACATCAAATCCTTACCCCTTTGGATACTCTACTGTATCATCACTTTTTCCATAAATGCAAGAGGTGATGGTAACGAGAGAGTGTCCCAAAAAGACTTGGCATTCCTTTTTTGCCTCGTCAAAAATAAACCTATTCAAACTAGCCGGTACCTTATGGATTAATTGATTTACATGAGTACCAAACACAAGAGCCAATTTTTGCTGCCATCACACATCACCCATATACAATTATGTTAGAGCTCTTGGTGAGGAAAAAGAAAAATTCCTCACCAAGAAACTTCTACCTTTATAAAACTTCATAGATCTCACTTACCTTATAAATGCCAAGGCTCTTCATCCGGACACCTATGTGTATACCTTTGGTGTAGTAGGAGCAAAGAAGATGGAAACCTCACAAGCTTCAAAAAGGAAGCGGCTCTACATTGAAGAAGGTATAATTTAGGTCCCTCCTCCTCAACCAAAATCAAAGACTAAGTTGTCTCTAGCCACCATTGATCGAAAATTAAATAAATTGATGAAGATGATGAAGAGGAGTTTCTTATTTCTATCACATCTTCACAGTGATATGGTGGATCTTCAAAAGAAACTAGGGGTTCCTCCTTTTCATCTTTCAAACTCCATCGAATTTGAAGATATGCAAAATGGAGATGGTAATGAATATGAAGTTGAGGATGGGGATGAAGCCGAAGGAGCAACACAAGAGCAAAGGAAACATCTTCTGGAGATGATGATGATTCTCTTACTCTATAAATTAGGGATCCTTTGTATTTTTCTTGTTTTTGTTTATGTTTGAAACTTTTGTGATCCCACATTTATATATATAAAAGGTTGTTTCTTTACAAATTCATTGTCTTATGTGATTGATGAACTTTATCTTTATATTGGTATCTTAATCTTTATATTGCATTCTTATTTTGCTCCTTATGTATACTTATGCTTGTTTTCATTTCCCTCTTACACCCTCTTTTTGATCTTGCCAAAGGGGGAGAGATAGTAATAACTTAAGTTTAAGGGGAAGAAAATAATAACTTGAAATCTATAGCATAAGTTGAGGGGGAGCATCATAACTTCATACTTAAATTTCTTTCAATGTGTGAATGTCATACTTAGGAAATTTTTACCTTAAGTGTTATTCATTGAAATTTTACCTTAATTTCAATCCAACTTAATAATTCTGCATTATTTTTCCTTTGGATCAATCTAAGTTGTCAAAATAAAAAAGGGAGAGATTATTAGACTAGGATGGTTAATCCTAAGTCTTAAACCACTTTTGATCTTGACAAAGGAGATTGATCAATTCTAATGATTCAATTAAGTGTTGTTTTTATAGTTTTTAGTTAGTCTTTAAATTTGAAGTTGGATGAAGTCCATAATCTCCAAGGAAAGCAAAGTGCCTCCTAATTCGCGACCAAAACTTTATAAATCGCGACCATGAACTAGACTAAGGCATGTTGACAAATTGGAAAGATGGATTCGCAAGCCACTTCTCTGTCATGACCAATTCAAAGAAAGGAGAGCTAAAGCCACAGATGAATTCGCAGTAAGTGTCACGCCTCAGTCACGATCACAAATTTCAAAGAAACTCAAGAGGGAATCAAGTCCACAACCATGGCATGACAAGTGTCCCAGGTGACCATTGGAAGACAAAAATCACGATGGCAACTTGTGGGTAGCGACCGCAAATCATGAGGAAGAAGATGAACATTTTTGGCAGATGATTTCGCGTCCTGAGTCGCGACCTGTACAAGAAAAATCACGACCGCTACTTTTGTGAGCAAGTGAAAGGCAACTACTATATTTTCTTGGTGAACCAATGGCAAGATGACATGTGGACTAGCCATTAGACACAAACGAGGTTTTCTGCTGCAAGTTTTGGCTCTCGTATGAAAATTGGAAAATCGAGACTGCGAATGAAGCCTGACAAGTATTTAATGCAAAGATCTGTCTAGCATACTTTGAACATTTGCTACCAGTTTTATTGCAATGTCTCTTTGGTGGGTAAAGGCTATAAATATCTCACAAACAGATGTAAATGCAAGAGAATTCATTAATTTGTAACCCAAACTCTTGCAATTTTGCTACTCAATCTTTTCTCTTCTTTAGGTGATTGTCCGGTGTAAGCATAAACACCATTTGTAAAGGTTGTACTATGAGCCTATAAAAACACTAAATGAGGTTGTTATGTGAGCCTTAAAAATAGAAGTGTAAAGGTTGTTGTGAGACCCTCAAAAACATAAGTGTAGACATTATTGTGTGAGCCTTCAAAACACAAGTGTAAAAGTTTGGTGTGAGCTTAAAAACACCATTGGAAGATAGTGGGACACCCAATTGTTGAGAATTGGCGAGTGGACGTAAGGTCGATTATACCCGAACCACTATAAATCTTATGTCTCTATTATACTCTTTTTCTTTCTTAACTTCTTATTTTAATTTTTATATACCAATTCAACGCCCCCTTATTGGTGCCTAGGGCTAACAACCCTAATTTGGTTTATATCTCCTTAGGAGAAGATTACAGACTCAAAGAACACTTACTCCTAAGAGAAAAGAGGCAAAAAGGGGTCTAGGAAAAAGAGTTTCAAACCTTCAATGAAGAAGTACCTTAAGGCTTCTCCCATAATCAAAGTAAATAATTGAAGAACATTTCCTCACTAAGTGGAAGTTGCCCAACTTATTGTCTTATGATGGAAACGGTGACCCCTAAATACACTTATCCACTTTCTTGATAATAAAGCTCCTTCACAATATAACAAATGTAATTCTCTGCAAGGTCTTCCCAACAACATTAACTAAGACTACCCAAAGGTGGTACCTATAACTCCCTTATTGGTCAATCCATTTATTCAAGGAGCAAGAGGAAACATTCCTCACCAAGTTTGTTTATTCCTCATAAGAGGAAGACTAGTTCTTTGAGGTCATATAGGCAATGTGAATGAGAAACCCTTCGAGAGTACATTGATAAATTTAATAAAAAAGCCATGCTTATTAAGACCATCAATGTGAAGACTACAATAAAATCCATGTGAAGTGGCACAACCTTTGAAAGGCTCAAATATAACACAAAAACCATAGAGTCATACTCAGACTTGATAACTCTAGTTAAGAGGTATATTAAGTTAGATGAAGGGAAAAGGGAGGTATACAGGAAAAATGACAAATGCAGTTAAAAGAAGTACCCCGATAGGAGGATAGACAACTTCCAACACTGAATGCTTCAGCATCACACCTAGTCATCCAAAACAGCTAGGAACAATCGAGATCAATATTTTACCCTCCTTATAGAAACTTAAGGTAACATTCTCATGTGGATTAAAGAAAATGGTAATGATATGTAGTATCCTTGAAGGCTAAACACAAAAAGGGTAGCTAAGAAGGATAAAAGTTTGTTTTGTAGGTTTTATAAAGACTATTAGCATAATACTGAATAATGCTAAAACTTAAAATAAGCAATAAAATAGTTGATGCATATAGGAGCTAAAAGGAAATTTATTAAAAATGATAAAAGAAAGAGACCACATAAAGAATGTGCATAATAAAAGGCAGATGAAAGACTAAGGAAGACCTCAGTGGGGGTCATCAACATCATCATGGGAGGAGATCAACCCAAAACCAGTATTAGAAAGTGTTCTCGCCTTGACATATTCATGGTTAGCTTAGATGAACCCTCTATTCCATATATAACAGTTGGACCAAAAGACGAAGAATATATTTAGGGTCTATACAATGATGCGTTAGTGATTGAAGTAGTTAATGAAAACTATTTAGTGAAAAGACTTTTAGTGGATGGAGGCAGTGTGACAAATATGCTCATAGAGCATGCATACTACGCAATGGAGGGCACTTTGGAAAACCTCAAGAGTGTCAGCAAGCCTTTAGAAGGATTAGGAGGAAAACATTAAAAGATCATAGGAGCCATTATCTTAACCGTAGAAATGATAGACGAGCATTCAAACATCACTTTCATTAGGAGGACTTATTATAAAAAAGATTTTTTGTGTAACATAGCCTAACATACCATATCTATATGAGTCAAGAATGGTGCACAACATCTGGAACATGACATGAATATACCAATAGCTGAAGAAAGGGTGACTATATGGGTGATCAAAGGATGGCATATGAGTGCAACCATATTATCATTCATTAAGATGGATCATCCTCAAAATAAGGCACTTTAGCAGATCCTAAATAAAGGGAATGGCTAGAATTAGTAGACAAATTAAGTAGACTTAGTATTTTTTATGATAAAATAGTAAAGATTGGTTCATAAATAATTTAGGTGGTGACTGATCAAATGACTAGTGTCATCCAAAGAACATTAGAAGATTTGCCTCCAAACATAAGGAGATTCAAGGAATCCATCTCTACATTGCATGCCATCGACTGAATATGCATTTAAAGTCAAAGCTTGTTAAATAAAAGAAGTGGTGGTTTGCCCTAGAGAGGTAATGAGCCTTGGTCAAAGAAGTAGATAAGCTTTGGTATGTTGGATTTATACAAAAGCTAAAATATCATAACTTGATGGCTAATGTTGTTTTAGTCAGAAAACCTAATAGCAAATGGCAAAAATGTATGGACTTCATTAATCTAAATAATGCATGCCCCAAGGATAGCCACTCACTATTAAACATCAACTACCTAGTAGACTCCAATGCATTTTTCCAATGATATAATTTTCTAGATGAAGCCTAAGGGCACCACCAGATTCCAATGCACCTAGAAGATGAGAAGAAGACATACTGCTACATAAAATGTCGTTTGGCCTGAAGAACATAGGAGTAACCTATCATAAACTAATGAACTTCACATTCAAAGACCATATTAGTAAAAATGCTAAGGTTTATGTAGAAGATTTAATTATAAAAATCAAAATTAATGAGTCTAGTGCAGATTAATTACAAGAAATATTTAATGTGCTTAATAGGTATGACATGAAATTAAATCTATAATAGTGCATGTTGAAAGTAAAAATAGGTAAATTCCTTAGTTTTTGTGATCTCCAAATAAGGAATTAAGGAGAACATTAAGCATATCCAAGCCATACTAGACATAAAAGCTCCTAAAATTATTAATGAGGTGTAAAAAGTTGAATAAGAAGATCTCAACATTAAGGCGATTCATTTATTATCCTACTAAGAAATGCCTTCCCTTCTACAAGAGTCTTAAGAAACACTTCAAATGATTAGAGGATTGTCAAATTGCATTTGATGACCTTAAGAAGTTCCTTAGCACTTTGTTATTATTGAGCATGATAGAAATTAGTTAAACCCTTTAAATTTATCTACCAATCAGGGATGAGGCAATAACATTTGTTTTTGTCCAAGAAGCAAATGGAGAACAACACCCGAATATACTACACCAGTAGAGTCTTATGAAGAGTAGAACTTTAATATCGAAAGCTATAAAAATTGGTTATGGCTCTCATGGTTTTTTCGATGGGGAAACTCTGACCTTATTTTTAAGTACACACCATTATAATTTGAATGGATCAACCTGTACAAAAGACACTACAACAACCAAAAACACTAAAATAGCTAGTGCATTAGGCTCTTTAGCTTAGTGAACATGACATTAAGTATGAAACCTAAATGACTTTAAAGGCATGATATCTAACATACTTTATTATGGAAATGATAATGGAAGATAAGGTCAAGGTTTAATCTCATAAGGTATGGACATTACATCTAGATAAAACCTCTAATGAAAATAGAGCTAGAGCTAGAATTATCTTTCAAGGTCTAAGTAAGGTTAAAATTATTTCTGCCATTGCCTTAAAATTTGGTGTCACTAATAATGTTGTAAAGTATGAAGCCCTAGTCATGGGACTTAGTTTGGCCATAAAGTATAAGTAAAGAAGTTGAATGTGTTCAACGACTTTATGCTAATGGTCAATCATATCACAAAATATTTCTAAATGAAGGATGACAACTTGAAAAATTATTTGAAGAGACGCCACCATCTACTCAACAAGATCATCTAGCTTAAGAGAACATGGAAAATCAAATGGCTCCCTCAAAAGAAGAATAAGGAAGCAAACATATTATCTAAAGCAACAACTAAATGATGAGTGGCATTTTAAAATCTCTAACTCAATGAAGAGAGGCTCAAGCCCAGAATTGTTAAATAGGAGATCAAGAACATCTTAGAGCCAAATAATTAGATGAGACCAATCATCCAGTACCTTAACAAAGAGAGTTACCTTTAGATAGAATTGAAGCCCTCAAAATGTAGAAAAGAGCAGCGAGGTATGCCTACCATAATAGACTAATGGACAAGCGAAGGTCCTTAACCAAACCATCCTCAACGGCTTGAAAATGAGATGTGATGAAGCCAAAGGAGAATAGATTGAACAACTCCCTCATGTTCTCTAGATGTATCAAATGACCCCTAAAAAGGCCTATGGAGAGTCACCCTTCAATGTTACATATGGCACATAAGTACTCGTTTAAGTGAAAATTGGCATGACCAGCTTCAGTGTTATGACCCGATTTTCAGATTATGCCAACACTAGGGAAATAGAATGCTTAAAGGTCTCTAGAACCCGTATAAGCCTATTTTAGCTCATAGGAAGGTCTATCATAGATTTTATTATGCCACTTTGATATTAGCAATCTTAAGTTTATATTAACACTAACTTAAATTTTAAGGAATAAACTATTGAGAGTTATGAATTAAACATTTCTTAAGACATAATATTTCTTTGCTTTCTTTTACCTTACTTTTCTTTTCTCTTCTTTTAGGTTATAAATAATATATAAAATTATTGGGATTTGTAGAACAAATGCAATAAAAAATAAAAACTTTATATAGATCCCATTAAGGATCCATGTGATTCGATTATATTGAAAAGAATGATGCGAAAACCTTACCAATTAGAATAAGAGAGACGAGATTGATGGAAGGTAAATAGGGGGTTTACACCGGTAATACCTAACCTCAAGATTGGAGTGTACATTGTCAGATTCAAATGCTACCAAGTTGATGAACATATAAATATATATATATATATATATATATATATATATATATATGTGTGTGTGTGTGTGTGTGTGTGTGTGTGTGTGTGTGTGTGTGTGTGTGTGTGTGTGTGTGTGTGTGTGTGTGTGCGTGCGTGCGTGAGTGTGTATGTGTGTGTGTCTATATATATATATATATATATATATATATATATATATA
>CATIWR010246771.1:0-25493 GCA_949677035.1 Omphalea diandra
TATATATATATATATATATATATATATATGTATATATATATGTTTATTGCCATATATACTGATGATGATGATGATATGTGAAAGCAAATATGGATTTATGTGTTGGTAATCCTAGAATAATGTAGGGATTCCATTAACACATGGCTACCTATGTTTGGATTGATGATGTTAGATGTATATAATCTTAAACGAAAGGAATGCATACATGATATGACTGGTTGGAACACTCCCCATGTCGTGATAAAAGGCATAATCAGTGAGGCAATTTCTAAACGAAAAATGAAATGTTAAGCTGATAAGTGAGAAAACTCTCTCAAAGAAAGGATTAACTTATAGGAAGGTCTTAAGTAAAGTTTTGCTAAGGACTTAGGTTACCTTGATTGATTTTATTATATGTGCTCATGTGAATGAACGTTCTTTAACGACTTATATTGATTATTTGTATATGTATAATATTTTGGTGTATGATGTTTTAGCTTGAGGGGTTATGAGCTTATCTTTTCACTGAGTATGAAAGGCTTACTCAAACTGGTTGACTATTATAGGTTTCATGTAGGAGGCTAAAGACAATGAGGGCTAAAAACTTGCTTATACTTTGATCCTATTTTAAGATATACATGTGTATATTTTTTAAACTAGTATTGTGTTAAGACTTATGGATATGCATATATTCCCAGTAAGCCACATTGGCTGATAAGCTTGTGTTTATATTTATAGGAGGAAATCCTTTGTTTATTTGACTTAATATAAATTATAAAATTTATGTAAGATTATGACGTTTATATATGAGAATGGATATAGACTCATGATCAATCCTCCACTAATTACAGATAATTTATCTAATTGAGATCAATAATTCTATGAAATGATTATAAATTATTAGGCTTGCTAAATTTTTAAGGGACCTTTGACCTTTTACTCACTTAGTGTCGACATGGCCTGAAGGCGTGTTGTGACAAAATGGTATCTAAACACTTTGGTTTATATGGTCAGACCTGGGAACTAGATGGTATAATAGATATTGTGGTTAGAACCAGTTAAGTGCAGTATAGGATCCATAATGTCTTTTTGTTGGTCACTTGAGATTAGAATCCTGCTTAATATTGTGCTTCCATATTGTGTTATAACTAAATTATAAAATGAATATACATGTGTTTACATTATGTTATACTCACGTGGTAGTGATTTACTTATGATAACTAGAATTTTGTTCTAATTTTGTAAGGTATTAAACTTTTGTTTAAAAATATGAGTACGCGTTGGCCATTTGCTAGATTATGAGGTGAGCCACTGTATGAATAGAAGGCTCATTTATGATACAAATTATTGCTCCTGTGGTTAAACCGACTATTGGTAATGGAAGAGGTGCTACTAGGGAAGCTGCTAGAGGCATTAGTTATGTTAGAGAAGGACCCTAACCACATGAAGAGAACCAAAATGAGAATGTGGCACATGGAGGTAAGCTTGTTCCAACCTCACTTACGATCTTGGGACGCAACAAGTACTGGAGCAAATGTTAGAGAGATTGGTATAGACAACACTTACTCCATTTATTCATGTTCATGAAAGAGGTGGCTAAGGAATGGTTAATGCCAATAAGATGCATGAGTACTCTAAGCTTAGAACTCTAGAATTTACTTATGGCAGTGGTCTTTTTGAGTATTTATGGATAGTGAAGAAATTTATTAATGCTTTGAGAGTGATTGATCGTGTGGCGATTGAGATGGCAGGGTTACTTTTCATTTCAGGAGTGGATGGAATAATCTAAGAATAATATTAAAGGTCTTCTGAGAGATTTGATATGGGAGCAATTCTCTACACTTTTTCTAGACTAGGCATTTCCAACGAGTGCTACGGAGCAATACGTTGTTGAGTTTGAAAAGCTATAACAAGTTAAGGGTGATAACATTCATGAATTTACAAAGAAGTTTTAGGAACTAATCCAATTTATGGGTGAGAAATATAGCATAAAAAAGAAGAAAAGATATGTGATGAGACTCAATGATCACTATTTGTCACTGAATGTTGTGGTAGGCTAGTATAAGTTTTATGAGTTATTGGACATATACAAGAGTATAGAGATCGAACTATACCTCAATGTTAAGATTAAATTGAAGAAAGATAAGAAGGGTAAGGTAAGACTAACTACAAACCTTACTAACCCATGTGTTATTGCCTTGGTAATAGTGGAAGGTGTAGAGTTTGTTGAAGGTACAAGTAGTGGATGTTTACTATCATAATTCTCATATTTGAAAAGTTAATTCCCTTTAGATTCATGAACTAATGCTTAATTTTTGCCTTCAAATTTAACCTCATAAAGAGTATTTTGTGTTTATAGGTAAACAATTAAAGAAAGAAGAATAAAGGAAAGAAAAGAGGAGAGACACAAACATGCACATGATCGTGCCTTATAAAGAGCTAGAAAGTATCAAGCCGATGCACAGTCATGCATCCAAAGACATGGCCATGCCTTTCTTTGAAGAGAACGAGTCCAAAGGATACATTGAGACATGACTATACACATGGCTGCATGTTAGAGGGACAAAGATTTAGATCAAGACATGGTCAAGACACATGGTCATGCTCCATTTGATACAACCATGTGTATAGTCGTGCTCTTTCAAAACCCAAAATCAGGATTTCTTGATTATCATTTGAGGTTTCCTTTTGAGAACCTCCAAGCTTTCTACCTTAACGAAACCTAATGGACATTTTTTAAGGAGGCAAATCATGCAGAATTAGGGCATATATAGACAACCTAAAAGCTTGAGAAAATGAGTAATCTAGAGAGAAAAGTAATTCAAGAGGAAAAGGTAAGGAATTTATAGGAAGAAGGTGTATCCATTCAAGGTGATTTAAGGAGTTTATGGCTTCCTCTATAATTAATTTGACTATTTTCTCTTATTATCTTTTCTTTATCATGAGCTAAACCTTTAGAGGCTAGGATTATAGATGGATCTTGTGTGACCTATATTGGATTTTCTTAATCTAAATCTTTTGGTTTCATTCATTCTGAGTGTTAGTGATTGTTGAATGCTTATTATTATTGATTGACTAGACATTGATCATAGTTAGTTTCATTGAGAGATGTTTTTCGAGGAATAAATCCTTCAATAATTTCCTTGTTTTGTTATGTGTTAAGAAACCTTAATAAAACATTGCTATCTTTGAAGTCTTATTTAGTAAGATAGTTTCATCATGTCTAACTTTAGAGTTGAGAGACCTTTAGCTTAACTTACTTTGTATGTTAATTAATGCTGGGAAAAGATTAATTAATCACCTTAGTGACTCGATAGTAGCACTTGATGAATGAACCAATTAGATAAAGATTATGAATTCATTAGAAGTAACCAAGTGAAGTTGAACCCCTAACCACTTTTCTCTATTGATTATTTCTAATTGTTATAAGTGTTGATTTTATTTTATTGTTTACAATTTCAATTGTCATTTATTACTTATTCTTTAGATAATATAAGACGCAAGATAGTACTTAAACTCGATTCTTGTGGGAACGATATTCGTACTTATAAAGTACACTTTATTACTTATGACCTGTGCACTTACAGAGCATACACTTGTCTTTAGTGGCAAAAAGAAGGGGGCCTTTTTGTGGCTCAGGCAAGCAAGGAAAAGTGACATGAAGATAATCTTACTAATCCTTTAGTGCAATTAGCCAAGTTTCAGAAGCATCTAGTTCTAGGTCTGGACCTCCTACTTGTGCGAGGTGTGGCATAGTTCACAAGGGATAGTGTATGTATGACATTAATGCATGCTATTGAAGTGGTCAACCAAGCCACATAGCTACGAATTGCCTTAATTTTCGAGGTCGACCTTTATTTCCTCTGATAGCCCCAACTATTCTAGTGTAATTTAATATGTTTATTTTCCTACCATTTTCACAGGCAGTAGGTCAATACTCATATTTAATATTTTCATGAGGCAGAGGCAGAGGCTATAAAGGTTGAGATGGTTATAGAGGGATTATTCTATAAAGTTCTGATGCTTAAAGAAAAAGACAACCTACCTAGGTCCATATATTTGTTATGACCGGGTAAGAGGCTTAAACATCTAATGCAGTGATGTTAGGTTTATTTTTTATTTGTGGAATTGATATTCATGTATCATTTGACTCTAGTGCTACTCATTATTTTATGTTACCTAACTCTGTGTTAAGAGTAAATATGATATGTCTTAAATTAAAGAATCAATTATTGGTTAGTACCCCTGTAGGGAACCTATTATGGTTGAAATGTGTTGTACAACAAGTCCCATATTTGTTCAAGGAAGTTGTCTTTTAGTAGATTTAGTGATTCTCAATGTGCTACACTTTGATATCATTCTTAGTATGGATTAGTTAGCCACACATTATGCCAAGGTTGATTGCAGAGATAAAATGGTGTTGTTTGTTAAACCTAATGAAAAAGAATTCATCTTTCAAGGTGACAGGATATATGCTCCTTATAACCTAATATCCACCATTTATCCATGCAAGATGTTAAGATATAAATGTGAAGAATACTTAATGTTGTAAATCTTGAAATGGATAAGAGTAGGAGTAGATCAGAGAAGGTATTAGTGGTGAATAAATTTTTGGATTTCTTTCATAAGGAATTGCTAGGATTTCCTTTAAAGAGGCAAAATAAATTTTGCATTGACTTATATTTTGTAATAGAACTAATATCCACAATACCAAATATGATGACATTAGTAGAATTAAAAGAGTTCAGAGATCAATTACGAGAATTATTACACAAAGGCTTCATTTGTCTTAGTATTTCACTATGAGGTGCTTTAACACTATTTGTGAAAAAGAAAGATGGGACATTAAGGCTATGCATTGATTAGAGAGAGGTAAACAAGCCCACAATTCGAAATAGGTATCCATTACCTTAGATTGACGATCTGTTTGATTAAGTGCAAAAATTGAAATACTAATTCAAAATTGATTTAAGGTCTAGCTATCATCAGTTGAGAAATAAAGAGCAAGATATAGCTAATATTACTTTTCATACTCACTATAGGCATTGCGACTTCCTAGTTATGCCATTTGGACTAACTAATGCACTGGCTATGTTTATGGACTTGATGAATCTAGTGTTTAAGCCCTTTTTAGATTAGTGTGTTATTATGCTCATTGATGATATCCTAGTGCATTCTTGAATTATGAAAGTCATGCTTACCATCTATGATTGGTAAACCTTAAGGGAACACAAGTTGTATGCTAAATTCTTTAAGTATGAATTTTGGGTTACACAGGATGCATTTCCTTGGTCATCTAGTATTCAAAGAGGATTTGGAGGTATATCCTAAGAAGATTAAAGTCATAGAATAGTGGTGTAGACCACCATAGTTGTAAAAATCAAGATCTTTCTTGGATTAGAAAGTTATTATAAGCATTTTGTGTAGGATTTTTCTCAAATTGTTGCACTTATGACTCAACGAAATCAAAAGAACCAAAGTTCATACAAACTAATGAATATGAATCTAGCTTTTAATATCTAAAGAATAAGTTGATTTCAACTCCTATTTTATGTTTACCATATGGTGAAAAGAGGTATTGTTATGCTTTCAGAGTGGGTTTAAGGTATTTATTGATGTAGAATGACAGGATGATTACTTATGCCTCTAATTAGCTAAAACCTAATGAAAAAAACTGCCCTACCCATGATTTGGAGATGACAACAATTATCTTGCCTTGAAGATCTGGTGACATTATCTAGGTGGGGCTATTTGTGAGATCTTTGTGTTTAACATCATAATTCACATGTTTTGTAGCTTATTTATCCCTTAAATCCATGCATTATAACTTAATTTTGCATATAAAGGGACCTAATGCATGTTTTTTTTGGTAATTTTATAGGCTTAAGTAAAGAAAAGCAAGTAAAAAGTAATAAAGAAAAAGTGCACAACTGTGCGATTTCAACATATGGCTGTGTGTCATAATAACACTAATGATCCAAAAGGAAAAAGAAAAGTACAACCTCTTGACATAGCTGTGCATCCTGAAGAGTTAATAGAGGTAGCTTGCAATCACAGTAGTGTATAATCATGCTTCAATAGCTCATGAATATCCATCTCATTAAACCCTAATTAATAAAAGGCAATCTTTTTAAGATCTTTTCCTTTCCCTTGCACCTAAGCTTCCTACTTAGAAAACACAATTGGAGCATTATGTAAGGATGAAAATAACCCCAAATTAAGGTATGAGAAAACTACCTAATGTTTAAAAAGAAGCAATAAAGTTCCAAGAATTCATTCAAAGGAGCAAAAGTGAGGAATTTAGAGAGAGAAGGTGCAACTAATCAAGGAAGTTTAAGAAAGAGTCTATGGCTTCTATTGTGATTGAGTTGATTGTTTTCTTTTCTTCTTTCTTCTTCATTTTGAACTAAAACCCCTGAGGCTATGGTTGTAGATAGATCTTGTGTAACACATATTCAATTTTCTTAATTTAAATCTTATTGGTTTTCATTTATTCTATGTGTGTTAATAATTATTGAATGCTTCATGTTATTGATTGCCTGGTCGTTAATGATATTTAGTTCCATGAATTGACTATTAAGAGATGTTTTCCATGGAACAAATCTTTAATAATTTCCTTACTTTATTTTATGTTGAGAAACCTTAATAGAGTATTGCTATCATTGGAGTCTTGCTTAATGAGACAATTGCATGATGTTTCACTCTTATGTTGAGAGACTGCTAGCTTAACACAACTTTATTTATTGATTAATACTCAAAACAGATTAATTGATCACCCTAGTGACTTGATAGTATCACTTGATGAATGAACCAATTAGATGATGATTGAGAATCCTTTAGATTTCGCAAAGTGAAGTTGAATCCCTAGCCAGTTTTATCTATTGATTGTTTCTCCATCATTACATTATTAACTAGTTTATTTTATTGCTTTTAATTACAAGTAAACATTTACTTTGGTTTTCTAGATAATATAAGATAGAAGATAGTACTTAAACTTGATTTTCATGGAAATGATATCTGTACTCATAAGTACACTATATTACTTAAGACATTTGCAGTTGCAGTTTATGAGTTTTATACTTAGTACACACCCATCATCGAGTTTTTAGTGTCATTATTGGGAATCAATGACTTCAATACTAAGTTATTATTTTTATATTTATCTAGAGTTTTATTTTTAGTTTTTAATATGTGTTTCTTATTTCTTTGATTAGGTGCATGTCTAGAGCTCGCAACCAAGAAAGTGAAGGAGACTTGCTTCCTCCTGATCCTAAAATTGAACAAACTCTGAATCAAAAAGGTAAGAGCACTAACAAAATCTAGAGATGGGAAATTAAGAGGACCAACCTTTGAAAGAATTTGACTAACATGTCTTGAGGGATTACAAATTGCTATCACTTGACGAAGCGTTAATGTGAACACTTTTGTAATCAAGTTGAGATTCATTCCAATGCTTACTAATACTCTTCAATTCCATGGCCTTTCTCATGAAGATCCTAATTCTCATATAACAAACTTTTTAAAGATTTGTGACACCTTTAGGCAAAATGGAATGTCTATGGATGTAGTAAGATTGCACCTTTTTTACATTCACTCTCATTGTAGCTTAGAGGCATCACTACTTGGGACCAACTTTGTCAAGCTTTCCTTAGTAATGCTTCCCTCCATCAAAGATGACAATACTTAGATTCAAGATCATTATATTTAGCTAATGAGATAGGGAGAAATTGAATAAGGCTTGGGAAAGATTCAAAGATCTTTTAAGGTGTTGCCCAAACCACCAAATTCTAATAGTTAATTATGCATATTTTATAATAGACTATTTGGGCAAATTATGGTCACCATAGATGTGGTAATATGAGTCTCTTTTTTAGACAAAATGATTGATGTGGCGTATGACTTGATTGGAACAATGATAAATAATAATTATTAAGCCCATAAAAGAATTGTACCAAAGAAAGTAGTAGAGATTCAAAAAGTGGATGCATTACAAGCTTTACAAGCTTATGTATCATCTTTATCTAATTAATTAAGTGCCTTTAATTGTAATGTAATGTCTTTTCTGTTGGCCCTTGAGCACCAAAAAAGGGAATTGAATTAGTGGAAAACTAAAAAAAAAATTTGAAGGGAAGATGAGGTGTTTAGAGATTAAAAGAAGAGTAGAAAGAAAGAACACATAATGTTTATAGTGGTTTGGGTGTTAACAAATCCTATGTCCACTCCCCAATTCTCACAATTGAGTGTTTTACTCAACTCAAGGTGGCATTTCATAGTCGCGAATGTAAATGCTTGTTAGACTAAATTCATGATCGTGACTTGCATTTCGCAGTCGTGAATTTTCAATTTATACTGGGAAGATTGAAATCGAGGTAGAGAACCTCATTTTGCGTCTAATGGCGAGTCCATGTGACATGCTGCTATTGTTGTTCCAAGAAATATAGTTGTTGTGTTTGACTAACCAACTAAAAGTCGTGGTCGCGATTGATATCCTTCTTAGGCAAGACAGGAACCGCAAATTTTTCTATTTGGTGAGGAGAAATCACTCTCATGAGTAGTGATTATGACATGTTATTCGCCTTTATGAATTTTGATATCCCAACGATCATTTTGGACACTTGATATGTTAGGGTTGCAGACTTGGTTCCCTCCATTCAGTTATAAAATTCGCAATCGCGACTTAGGATGCGAACACTACTGCGAATCTCTCTATGTGTCATTCAAGTCTTCCTCGGCTGGATCGTGACTATGATTTCCTCTACGAATTCATCTGGTCCAAGTTCATCCATCCTTGTTTAAAGGTCGCGGTCACAATTTAGAGGATATTGACCGCAAATTTGGATGCCTTACTAAATGCTAGAGATTTAGACTTCCATCTAACTTCTAATGTAAACCTAACTTAAAAACTGCAAAAACAACACTTAAACAAGACATTAGTACCTATCAATCTTTATTATTGATATCAAAAGAGGCCTTGGGCTTAGGTTTGATAAACCTAGTCCAACAATCTCCCTCTTTTTGATTTTGACAACTTAGATTGTTTTTACTTAAGGAAAATGAATTGCATGAGTGTGAAGTTGAGATGGTCAACAATTGTAAGAAAATACTTATTGATCAAATAATTATATAAAGATGTATATTTTGAATTAGATTACTTTTATTACTCCCCCTCAACTTATACTTCCTTTGATAATATGTTATGCAAGTTCTTTTACTACTATTTCTCTCCCCCTTTTGGCAAGATCAAAAAGAGAGTTAACTTAAAAATTGAAATAAAAGTGCATAGGTGACAAATATATGAAGCATAAATTGAAATAGAATAATCACATATGATAAACAATTATATAAAATAAGTATAGAGCAATCACACATGATAAGTAAGTATATGAAGCAACAATTACAAAGGAAACAACACTTTTATTCATAGAAAACTATGGGATCACATACTTACAAGAGAACTAAAAGAAACAAAAGAAAAATACTAAAAGCCTAAGAAAAAATAGAATATTGGAGAGCTGTCAATATCTTCAGAGTCAATAATTTCTTCATCTTCACCTCGTTCTTATGTTTCATCACCTTCCTTTACTTCTTGATCATCTTTTTCTTTAGGAGTGTCCTCCCAATCCTTAAAATCAGGGAGGTGGTAAGGACTACCACCAACCTTCTCTTGAAGATCCACCAAATCACTTTGGAGTGGGAAAGTAGAAGAAATCTTTTATTGATCATCTTCATAACTTTGTCCAGTTTCTTATTGATTGAGGAGAGAGAGATTGCAGAGGATTTGGTTTTGGGCTTAGGCTGCGGAGGTGGAATTGATTGAACACCCTCTCTATGACAAGCCTCTTCCTCTTTGATGCTTAAGAAGTTTCTAGTTTCTTAGCCGCAAATGAACCAAGGTGTATGTATAGGAATTAAGATGTATGGCCTTGGCATTTGTAAGTTAAGACAAGTCAATAAAATTATGGGATGGCAAGTACTTCTTGGTGAAGGATTTCTCATTTTGCTTATTGAGTGCTCCCATATATTGATAAATTGCAGTAATATGAGAGGGTAGAAGAAATTGGCTTTTTGGCTTGGTATTCATGTGAATCAATTGATCCATAAGGTATCAGCTGGTCTTGGATAGGCTTAGTACTCATGTGAATCAATTCCTGAATGATTTCTTCATAGCCGGGTTCATCTCTTAAGATGAACTCATTTCAGCCTAGATTAGAGATGTAGGCATGAATTTCATCTTTGATTCTAAGGGATTCGAGGAGAAAGCTTGAGGGAATCTTATTGTGTTGGATGATTTTGGAAGAATTAACTCTGCATTGGTCCTTTTCTTCCTTAGTGATCGCTTTCATCAAGTGAAAAGCAGAAGGACTGGAGGGTTGGGCTATGCCCTTCCTTTTTTTTTTTTGCTTTGGAAGCCTTATTGGGAGCCATTTGAGATGAAAGAGGCTTAGAAGAAGGTTTGAGGTAGAAGAATGAGGAGAGATGAAGAGATTATGCAAATGTGAGTTAAAACACTGTTATAAGGGTTTAAATAGGCCACAAATAGGTGCAAAAATAGTAACAAATGGTCAAATTTGCATTTAATGAGGGGATGTCATCAATTGGCAGTCAAATCTATTAATGTTTGGCAGTTACCCTAATTCATGATTGTGAACTACAAGTCACGAATTACAAAAAATCTGAGCAACGGATAAAAATTCCTTAAAAACTGATGGAGTCAATGGTTAAAACTTTTCAATTTTGAAAAAAAATTCATGGTGGAGAAGAGAAATAATGGCTGCAAAATGATGGGAGATAGAAGGATTGACAAATGCCTGTAAATTGCAACCGTGAAAAGGAAGTAGCGACCACAAATTATAAATTACAAATAAGAAAAGAAAACATGAAGAGATAAGATTTGACCTTCTAAGATGTGACCCACGTAATATATTGATGCTTTATTCATGCAAATTGGTATAAAGAAGCACATTTGCATAAAGAATTAAAACATCTAAAGAAGTGTACTACACATTCATTAAAAATAACAAATACTCATTCAAAATAATTTTCCAAACAAAGAACATTCTAAAAAATCCAATTTTCATTCCAGGGAGCTTCCACCAAACATTCTCGACTCTCTCTTAATGAAGTTCATCCTTTCGTTTTTGAGAGTTTTAGTGAAAATATCTATAAGTTGACTATTAGTGTCTACAAACTTCAACATTACATCACGATTTTGGACATAATCTTTAAGAAAACGATGCCTAATATCAATGTGTTTACTCCTAGAGTGTTGGATAGGATTCTTTGAAAGATTTATTGTACTAGTCTTATCACATTTGATGGAAATGTGATTAACAACTTTACCATAATCCTTTAATTGTTGTTTCATCTAAAGAACTTGGGTACAACATCAACCTGTAACTACATATTCTGCTTCGACGGTGGATAAAACAACCAAAACTTGCTTTTTACTAAACCACGACACTAAGCATTCTCTTATAAATTGGAAAGTTTCAGAAGTGCTCTTTCTATCTAGCAAGCTACCAGGGTAATCCACATCTGAATACCTATAATGCTAAAAATGAATTTATAGGGTACCAGAAACCTAAATGCAATGTGCCATATAAATATTTAAAAATCCTTTTAATAGCATTAAAATGCGATTCTTTAGGGCAAGATTGAAATCTGGCACACATGTTTATGCTAATCATGATATCAGGTCTAGAAGCAGTGAGATAGAGTAGAGAACCAATCATACCTCTATATTTCTTTTCATCAACAGTCTTACCCGATTCATCATTATTAAGTTTGATGGTAGCACTCATTGGTGTCTTTTGCTACTTTGCATCATTCCATGCCAAATTTCTTGAGTACATCCGTTGTATACTTAGCTTGGTTGATGAAAATCCCTTTTTTGATTTGCTTGATATGTAGGCCAAAAAAGAATTTGAGCTCTCCCATCATGCTCATCTCAAATTTCTTAGTCATACACTTAGAAAAATCCTTACAAAGAGATTCATTAGTAGCGCCAAATATAATATCATCAACATATATTTATACAATGAGTGTATTATGATTATACTTTTTAACAAATATAGTTTTATCAACCTTTCATTTTTCAAAATCATTTTGCAAAAGAAATGACCTAATCCTTTCATACTAAGCTCTTGGAGATTATTTTAAACCATACAAGGCTCTATTTAACTTAAAAACATGATTTGGAAAAACATAAGATTCAAAACTAGAAGGTTGTTCAACATAAACTTCTTCCTCAATAAGACCATTAAAAAATGCACTTTTAACATCCATTTGAAAAAGTTTAAAATTCATGTGACATACATATGGTAAAAGAATCCTAATGACCTTTAATCTTGCTACGGGGGTATAAGTTTCATCATAATCAATGTCTTCCTCTTGGTTATACCCCTTAGTAACCAATCTAGCCTTGTTTCTAGTAATGAGACCTTGATTATCAAACTTATTCCTAAATATCCTTTTGCATTCTACAATAGGGTGTTCCTTAGGCCTAAGAACATTCCTATACATTGTTTGTCTGAAATTGGTTGAGTTCCTCTTGCATAATAATTACCCAACTCTTATCATCAAGAGCTTCATCAATAGATTTTGGCTCTGTTGGCCCTTGGCACTAAGAAGGGGGGTTGAATTGGTGTATAAAAATTTCTAAAAATAAAAAAGTGAGGAGGAAAAATGAGAAGATTAAGACAAGTGATTTATAGTGGTTCAGGTATTAACCAACCCTATGTCCACTTCTCAATTCACCAACTGGGTATTTCACTCAATCACTAGTGTTTTACAAGCTTACACTCAACTTAGTGTTTAAGCTCACACCAAACCTTACAATTTATGTTTTATAAGCTCACACAAAAACCTTTTACAAGTGTTTTCAAGGCTCACACTAAAACCTATCACAAGTGTTTTCAAGGCTCACATTAAAACCTATCTCAATGTGTTTTACAGGCTCACACAACAACCTTACAATATGGTGTTTAATGCTCACACCTAATAATTAACAATCTTATAAAGAAAATTAAAAGAAATGAGTAGCAAAGATTGAAAGCTTTTTCTCTTGATAATGAATTTCTTCACCTTATCATTTATTAATGTTTGGTGGAGTTTTTGTACCCAAATTCCACCAAAGAGACTAAACGACTAGTTTAACAGCTAGTCCAATGCCTAGTTTAACGGCTAGTATAATGACTAGTCTAATGGCTAGTCCATGTGTCAGCTTCCTATTGGTGATTTCTAATTTTCCTGACGAAAGTCAAAAGTTGCTGCTTTGTGTCTAACAACTAGTATAACGACTAGTTCACGTGGCAGCTTTTCATTAGTGCTTCAGAAAAATATAGCCATTGTTTTTCTTCAGCTAGCATAAGTCGTGGTCATGATTTTCATTATACAGACCGCGATCCTGACCGCGAAACAACCTGCCAAATTGTGCAACTTTCACTTCTCAAATCGCGGTTGCTACCAATATGTAGCCTTCACGATTTTTGACTTCCAACGGCTTCCTATGACACTTGTCAAGCTCTGATTATGAACTTCTTTCCCTTTTAAAGCTTTTTGTAATTTGAGGTCGCGACTCTGACGCGACATAGACCACAAATTTGTCTGTCATTTTTGGTTTGCTTCATTTTACTTATTTGTGGTCGAGAATGACTCTGCGATTTAGCGTGTCTGATTTTTAGCAAGTCTTCTCAAGAGTCGCAGTCGCAAATCCTTGATTGTGGTCATGAGTCACTTTGGAGTTAGAGAGATTTTCTTGTAACTTAACTTGAGAGACTTATTTTTCTGCAAAATCAACACTTAATAAAAATATTAGTAATGATCAATCTCCTTTATAAAGATCAAAAGAGGTTATAGACTTAGGATTAACCATCCTAGTCCAACATGCTCAAATTGAGATACAAATGCAAGATGATTATCTAAAGAATTGAGTTGAGATATGTACTTACACCCTTGGAGGTCTCACTAATGATTAGATGTTTTGAGTGATGCTTGGAGAATCTCCAATCCTTGGAAAGATCTTGATTTAGGGTTTCCACTTATTGATGTTGAGGTTTCTTTTCTTCTTTTGATGACTTACCTTCATCATGGTCTTTAGCCATCTTTCTTGTAGTTGACTCTAGCTCTAATATTTCAAAGTCACCTATAAGATTATCAATAAGAGAACCTTTCCCAAGATCAAGATTACTAGATTCATCAAATACAATATTCATAGACTTTTTAACAACTATTTTACTCTTGTTAAAAACTCTATAGGCTTCGTTAGAGGTAAAATATCCTAAGAAAATACCTTAATTTGTTTTTGAATCAAAATTTCCAAGATTATCCTTGGTATTTAAGATGTAGCACTTGCATCCAAACACTCTTAGGTATGACAACTTAGGCTTTCTACTATTCCAAAACTCATAAGAAGTTTTATTAAGAATGGGTCTTTTGAAAACATGATTTGCAATGTAACATGAAGTGTTGATAGCTTCAGCCTAAAAGTAATTAGGCAATGAATACTCATTAAGCATAGTTGTAGCTATTGCTACTAGTGTTCTATTTTTCCTCTAGACAACACTATTTTGTTGTGGTGTTCTAGGAGTTAAAAAGTTATGAAAAATCTCATTCTCTAAGCGATAAGATTCATTTTGAAATTCTTTTCCATGGTCACTCCTTATAGAAGAAATGAAGTAAGCTTTTTCATTTTGAACTATTTTTGTAAAACTTTGAAAAACATCAAAGGTGTCATGCTTATGTAAGTAAACCTAGAGTAATCATCAATTAGGATAAGTGTATAATATTTTCTACCTAAACTAACACTCCTAGTAGGTTCAATCAAGTCCATGTGAGTAAGTTAAAGAGGTCTAGAAGTAGTATTTACAACACTGTTGCTTTGAAAAAGGATAATTGTTGCTTTCCCATTTGGCATGGTCTGTATGTCTTGTCTTTTGAGAACTTTAGCTTGGGAAGACCATCCACTAGTTTCCTTTTGATAGGCTTTGTAGGAGCTTAAAGCTACCATATCTAAGTCTTTTATGCCAAAGCCAAGCTTCATTGCTAAGTGACATAAAACACTTGAAAGATTGATTAGCCAAGTTGTCTAAGTCAATTAGGTAGGTATTGCCCTTCCTTTCACCTTTGAAGACTACCTTTTTATCCACCAAAGTGATAACTCGATATTCTCTTAGGTCAAAGGTGACTTTGTTGCCTTTATCACATAATTAACTTACTCTAAGCAAATTATGTTATAAACCATATATAAGTAAAACATCATCAATAAGAGAACACCCATTCTTACCAATAGTTTTAATACCAATTACGTTACCCTTGGCATTGTTTCCAAAAGCGACATTGCCACCTTCATTCTTTTTTATGGCCATAAATAGCTTCTTATTGCCCGTAATGTGCTTTGAGCATCCATTATCCACATGCCAATCATTCACTTCATTGGTGGTTGCCTAATAATCCTACACAATACAAATAAATCATTTTTGTTTAGGTACCCAAACATACTTGGGTCTTAGGCGGTTAATCCTAGAAGGGTCTCCAATTTAAGGTGGGCCTTTCTAATATAACAATGTATGTTAATATGACAAAACTTCATAAAATAATGACATTAGAGTTTAGACTTATGAGTCTTACTCCTATACAAGGCTTTGGTATGAGTAGGGGTATTTCTCATACCATGATGATGTGAGTGTGAGCATGAGTATGAATGGTTAGGTGTAAAAGTGAACTTTCTGTTTGTGTTGGGGTGAGCATGTTTGATAGTGTTAATGTATGGATGGTTAGCCCTTTTTGGCATAGGCTTTGAGCCTTGTTGTGCCTTCCATTTGCCCTTGGGCAATGGTGGCTTAGTGCTTTGAGCACTTTTCCTTCCAACTACTCAATACTAGATGTTTGAAGTGTTAAAGCTTTAATGAAGGTTGTGAGAGGGGGATCAGATGATGAGGAGGCTCCATTAAAGCCAAAACCATCTCTAACTAATGAGGATCTTTAAGATACAATTAATGTATCTAAAGCTTCCTTGCCTTTATGAAACTTAAAAATAAATTTCTAAGCTCAATTACCTCTCCTTTCAAGGTATCATTTTCCTTTCTTAAGAAATTTAGAGAAGATGAAGACTTAGAGAGACTCTCAATAGATTTCTTGAGTTCTTCATTAGAAGTCCTCAACTCACTTGCGAGATCATTTAAAGATTTAAATTCATCCTTTAGTTTATAGCATTTTTTCTTGTAATTGTGACTTGTATTTGTCACATCTCAAAGTATGAGCTTCTAAGAGCTTATCATTTACATCATCTAATTCATCATAATTTTCATAAGAATGGAATGAAGAGCTTACCTCATTTTAAGGATCATCTTGTACCATGAAGTATAGATTTGCAACTTCCTTTTCTTCATCCTCTTCACTTGAGCTATCATTCCAAGTTGCTTTGAAGCTTTTACTTTTCTCCTTGTCCCTTTTTTTCTTCTTCTTCTTCTTCTTTAATTTGGGGTAGTCATACTTAATATGGACTTTTTTACCACACTCATAACATGTAACCTCTCTCATTCTTTTCTTAAGATTTGGAGTTGCTTTCTTGAAGTTTCTTCTATCTTTTATTTTCCTTATAAGCTTTTTTGTTCTTCTAGAAAGCATGACCAGCTCCTCCTCTTCTTTATCACTATCTTTCTCACTTGAAACAACCTTTGGTTCCTTTTCTTTTGATGAAGATTTGAGAGCCAAGGTCTTCTTTTCTGCTTTGTCTATTTTGTCTCCTTGGCCTCTCATCTTCTTCATCTCCTCATCCTTCTTCAAGGCTAGCTCATGAGATAGAAGCTTGCCTATGAGATCATTAGTTTGTACCTTCTCAATGTTTGTATTTAACTTTTGGATGCTACAAACTTTGACACCAAATTTTTTAAGAGGTATTGATTTATGAATTTTTAAGTTTACCCCATGATTGGTGAGAATCCTTTCAAATTTCTTCATGTCTTTTACAATCAAAAGGAGGTTGTTCATCATGTTTGTGATGCTTTCTTTCTCCTTCATCATAAACAGCTCCTATTCAGTCACATACACCTCTAGTCTGCTGGACTTCACCAATTTACTGCCTTCATGGTAGTTTTTCAAGGCCTTCCATATCCCATAGGTTGTGGAGCAATGTTGGACCCTTCCTAATTCCTCTCTTGATAAAGAACTAAGAAGGATTGCCACAACCCTCTTGTTCCTTCCATTAGATCTCTTGTGAGCTTCAACCCATTCTTCTATTGGGATCAATTCTTCACTTCCATCAACCACCTTAGTAGGTGGCTTCCATGCTTTTGCTATGATGTCCCAAAGATCCACCACATCGCTATCCAAGTATATCTCTATCTTATACTTCCAATGAGTATAGTTGAATCTATCAAAATATTGCTTGAGATAGGCGTGGATTCCTTCTTATGCCATTGATATTTTCTTATGCATTTAAGGCTTGAAATGGGACTTGGCTTTGATACCACTTGTTGGCCCTTGAGCACCAAAAAAGGGGGTTGAATTGGTAGGAAACTAAAAAAAAATTTAGAGGGAAGATGAGGTTCTTAGAGATTAGGAGAATAGTAGAAAGAAAAAAACACAAAATATTTATAGTGGTTTGCGTGTTAACAAACCGTACATTTATTCCCCAATTCTTCACAATTGGGTGTTTACTCAACTTAAGGTGGTGTTTCCAAGCTCACAACAAACATGTATAATGTGTTTTGATGGCTCACATATAACCTAACAATTTGTGTTTTAAGGCTCACACAAAACCTCACTCAAGTGTTTTACAAAGGTTCACACTTTAACCTATTATAAGAATTTTAGTAGCTAGGCTAACTCTCAACCTAATTACAATGGTGTTAATGCTTACTCCCAACAATAATAACTCAAAATCAAAGAATAAGAAGTTATAAAGTAAATTTGCAAGATTTTGGCTACAATTAAAGAAATTTTCTTGCATTTATGCATGTTTGGTAGAGTATTTATAGGCAACAACTGCCAAAGAGACGTTACTAACAAACTATGCGTAATCTCTAAGGTAAGCTAGACATATTTTACATTAAATGTCTATCAGACTGAATTAATGGCCGTGACAGGCATTTCGCAGTTGCGAATTTCCAATTTGGTGGTTTCCCATAAACATACATCTAGGTACGATTCGCCTAAGCACATCAAGTCATCAACTTCAAGGGAAAGAGGATCATGTGAAATGGCATAGGGTTTAAAATACATCATCATACATTTGCACTTGCATAATCATCTAAAAAGTAGGAAGGGAGGTCATGCACTATGACTATATGAGGGGTTTCATGCATCTCATCCATACATAAAATTCATAAGAAGGGATGAAGATCATGCACTCATGGTATGGGGTAACCATGCATTCATCCATTCATTCATGATTCTCAATAATGGAAAAAGGGGCAAAGACCAAGTACATGGCCTCATCCCAAACAATTCCTCCTATACCCAAAGGAAGAAATAAGTTAGTGATGAATTAACATGAATGCAAACAAGCAAGAAAAACTTAAAGTAAATGTAGGAAGGCAAGTAAGGTCTATGATGATTACCATACCATAACTCCATAATCAAGGTGCCTAACATGTATCTAAGTCCATGGTCGTCACATTTTACCATCTCAAATCATAATATAACTAAATAATTATGCATAAATCATGAGCAGTTAAAGAAGTAAATATGCAACATAAGGCACTTTAGTGGATTTTCAATGGCCCAAAGGTTTATCATTATAAAAGGGTCCTTGGATTGATGAATCCTCTCATTATATAGCTCTTAAAAAGCTTGGCATCTGGAAGCATTACTAACCATGATGCAGGGTTAGTATGTAAATAAAGAAAATGAATAAGAGCTAAAATACTATTCATATATTATTAAAATAAATGAAACTGATGAAAAGAAAACTCTCAAGGCCTTTGGAGCCTTAAGTTCCTCATTTGATCGCTACCCTAAAATGAACATAACAGAACTAAAAACCATCATTGACTCTTTATGAAAGAGCATAAGCATTATAATAAAATAACCATGAAAATCATTACTAAACCCATTAAGACTCCATTTTGAAGTGAATAAGGGTCCTTGGCTATCTAGACTTACCCTATTCTTTCACTGAAGTGATAAAAAAAAACAAAAAAATGCCTTTGATAAAAAAGATCTGGATGAGCTGCAGAGGAGTTTCAAAGAGCTATGCCTAGGAAATCAGGGTTGTACAACCTATTATAGGGTTGTACAACCTAGGATAATGGGTTGTACAACCTATACAAAGGCTTTACAGCCCCAAATCCTAGGTTGTTAGAAACATATACAACACATAAAGGCATCTACAACACCCCCTCCACTTCCCTTTTATTCCATCTTTTTTTTTTTCTCGGAGGCTCACTAGTTTGATGTTTTCCTCCAAAAAGCTTAGGAAATATTTAAAAATGAATAGTTTAGGCTTTGTTCTACCTTGGAAATGATTGGGTTAGTTGGGGTTTTAGGGTTTTCTGTGTTTAGGGTTCTTTGAGGTGTAATTTCTACAAAGTAGCCTTAGAGTTTTCTAAGCCTCTTTTTCTCTTAAAAAATGTGTGATATTTATAGGTATTGGGTGAGTGCACAGTGCCAAAAATAGTTTTGGTTGCATTATGGACGTATCTAATCACATAGAAAAAGGTTAATGTACTAGAATTAGAGTTTGCACATGGACTGTACAACTAAAAATGGGATGTACATCCATATTTTAGGGTTATATAGCCTAGGGTAAAAAAGGGGGGGAGGGGGGGGGATCAATTCTAGAAGGTTCTGAGTGTTAGAGTTTAGGTAAGACTGTACATCCTTGAGGAAAGCTGAACATCCCTATTTGTAGGGTTGTACATCCCTGTTTCACTGGGATATACATCCCTGTCTATTGGGATGTACATCCCTATAAGCAGGATTGTTCTTGGGTTTTGTTTTAGGCTTTGGCTTAATTCTAGGCTTGGTTTTGGGTTTTGCCAAGGTCTCCGAGGCCTTATTTCTCTTGCTTTGGATTTTTCCCTTGCATCTTGGGGAATAAATTAAGTGATTTTCATCATCGAGCTTGCATCCTAAGACCTATAATCTAATACTTACACTTCCCAACATGCCAACGTGCGCAAAGTTCGTGAAGAATGTATTTTCAAAGAAAAGAAACTTAGGAAGATGTGAAATTGTGACCTTAATCAAGAAGTGTAACACCTTTCTCCTTAATAAATTACCTAAAAAAAGAAAAGGTCTAAGGAGTTTTACTATACCTTCTGATATAGTTAAATTTTATTTGATAAAGTTCTTTATGATCTAGGCTCTAACATCAATCTAATGCCTTAATCTATTTTAAAAAAATTAGGTCTTGGTTAGATGAAGTCAATAAGGATTTCCTTTTAACTAGTAGACCATTCAATTATATACCTAAAGAGGATAGTAGAGGACGGCTCATTAAGACGATCAAGTTTATAATCTCGATGGATTTTATGGTGCTTGATGTAGAAGAGGATAAAAAGATTCCTTTACTTTTGGGAAGATCATTCCTTACAATAAGAGAGGCTTTAGTTAATATTAGAGAATGAATACTCACCTTACGTATGAGAGATGAGAAATTGGTATTCAATATATACAAAGCCATCAAGAAACCTATGGAGGATGAAAGGTGCTTAAAGAATGATGTCATTCAAGCATGTACTATGGAAGTCTTTTGAGAAAAGGAAAAGACTCCTGATCTTGAAGGAGTAGCCGTAGTGAGAGTGAAAAATGAGGAGATGGAAAACACTTTGGAGGTAAGTATCCCAACTTTTAAGGTATGTGACACTTTTTTATCTTCTTCTCTCATTGAGCCGTTAGACTATGAGAAATACCTTGAGGTAGCTGCATCTTTTTTCCTTAAAGCTCCCTAACTTGAGCTTAAACCTTTACCTTCTTATCTTCGTCATGTAGTATTAGGGAAAGATAACACACTTTTGATTATCATTTTTAGTAATCTCACACAAGCATAAGAGGAAAAATTATTGAGCTTATTAAGAAATAGGACCAGAGCCTTAGGTTTAACTATAGTGGATAATAGGGGGATTAGTCCTAAACTTTATATGCATAAAATTTTGATAGAGGTCAATCACAAACCTACCATAAAACACCAAAAAAGGCTTAATCCTAACTTAAAAGAGGTAGTTAAGTTGTTAGATGTTGGAATCATTTATCCCATTTTGGATAGACCATAGGTTACTTAGGTTCAAGTAGTTCCTAAGAAAGGGGGATAACTGTCATAAATAATGAAAATGATGAGTGTATCGCTATTAGAACCATGATGAGGCGGAAACTATGCATTGATTATAGGAAGTTGAATGCAATAACTCATAAGGATCATTTTCCTTTACCTTTTGATTGACCAAATGTTAGAAAGACTTGTAAGGTATAAATACTATTACTTTTTAGATGGATGTTCTACCTATTATTAAATTCAAATAGTGCTGGAAGATTAAGAGAAGACTACCTTTACATGCCCATATGATATCTTTACCTACCGTTGCATGCCATTTGAGCTATGCAATGAACTGACTACTTTTTAAAGATGCATAATGACCATATTTTCTGAAATCATGGAGAAAATGGTTGAAATCTTTATATATGATTTTTTTTTTGTTTGGTAACTCTTTCGATGATTATTTGACTAACTTTGATTGGGTTTTGCAAAGATGTGAGGTGCAACCCTATGCTCAATTAGAAGAAGTGCCATTTCATGGTACGTGAAGGCATAACACTTGGTCATAAAATTTCATCTAATGGCATTGAGGTGGACTAAATGAAAATCGAGGTCATAGAGAAACTACCTCTTCTAACATCTGTCAAAGGCTTTAGGAGTTTTCTTGGTCATGTGGAGTTCTATAGGCAATTCGTAAATGAATGTTCTAAACATCTATATCCTTTTGTGATTTTTTAGCTAAAAATGTTCCTTTTAACTTTTTTAATGATTGTTTGGATGCATTTTGCAAATTAAAGAAGGAACTCACTTTCACTTCCGTAACTCATTTTCACTTCCATCATGATAAAGCTGGATTGGCCATTGCCTTTTCAAATTGATGTATAATGTAAGCGATTATGCTGTAGGGACTATTTTAAGGCAACAAAGAGGCAAAAATTTTGATGTCAGCTGTTATGCTAGTCAAACTCTAAATACAGCTTAAATCAACTATGCCGCTACGAAAAAAGAACTCTTAGCTATAATGTTTGCTTTTGATAAATTTGGATCTTATTTGCTTAGCTTTAAGGTAATTATTTATACTAACCATAAAACCATTTGATATTTGCTCACCAAGAAGGTCAAAAAATCAAGGCTTTTAAGGTGGATATTATTGTTTCAAGAATTGATTTGGAGATTAGAGACAAAAAGAGGTATGAAAATTCAATTATTGAGCATTTATCTCACTTAGAGCACATCCAAGAAGAAGAGGTGAGTATTCCTATCAATGAAACTTTTTCAGATGAGCAACTCTTCCTTCTTAATGCTCTCCAAACTCCTTATTATGCCGATTTTATTAATTATTTAGTAAGCGACATCATTCCCCATGATTTTAATTCCCATCAAAAGAAAAAGTTTCTTCATGATGTTAAATTTTATTTTTATGAAAGACCTTACTTGTTTAAGGTGTGTGCTGATGGAATCATAAGGAGATGTTTATCGGAGGAGGAGATGGGTGATATCTTACTTCATTTCCATGCATATGAATGTGGAGGACATTTTGGTCCATCCAAAATAACGACTAAGGTATTATATTATGGATTCTTTTGCCTTCATTATTTACTAATGCTTTTGCTTTTATAAAGTCTTGTGATAGGTGCCAAAGAGCAGGTAATGTCTTCAAGAGGAATGAAATGTGGAGCTATTTGATGTTTAAGGTATTGACTTCATGAGACCCTTTCCTAAATCTTGAGGGAATTAATATATATTAGTAGTAGTTAATTATGTCTCCAAATGGGTAGAGGCCATTGCAACCCCAACCAATGATGCTAAAGTAATGATCTAATTTCTAAAGTGGCATATCTTAACAAACTTTAGAGCCCTGCATGTAAGTATTAGTGATGGTGGACCATATTTTTGCACCAATAATTTGAGACTTTATTATAGAAGTATGGAGTTAATCATAATGTAGCCACACCTTACCATCCTCAAACAAGTGGCCAAATAGAGTTCTCAAATTGGGGAATTAAGCAAATCTTAGAGAAGATAGTAAGTTCATCAAGGAAGGATTAGTCTTTGAAGCTTTCTGATCCACTTTGGGCTTATCAGACCACTTATAAGACTCTAATTGGTATTACCCCTTATCTTTTGGTGTTTGGGAAAACATGTCACGTGCCGATAGACTTAGAGCATAAAGCTTATTGGATGATGAAATACTTGAATCTTGATATGTATCTTATGAGTGAAAAGTGAAAGCTTTAACTTAAAAAACTTGTGGCCCTTTTTTCTCTAAGCCTATGAGAGCAACCACTTCTACAAAGAGAAAACTAAATGGTAGCTTGATCATCATATCATACCAAAGGAGTTCTAGAAAGCCAGTAAGTTCTTCTATTCAACTCAAGGTTGTAACTTTTTCTGTGTAAACTCAAATCTAGATGGTCGGGCCATTTAACAATAGTAAAGATTTATCCTCGTGGTGTCATTGAGATTGCAAACTCTAAAGGAGAAACTTTTAAAGTCAACAACATTGCTTAAAGCCATATTATGAAGGAGATATTATACTAAAAAGGGAGACTTTCCATCTTCTAAATGCCTATTTTTTGAAACCAAGAATAAGGGTCAAGCTAGAGACTTTAAACTTGCATGTTCTTGGTGCAATCCCCTATGGTTCTATCCTTATTTTTCATTGTGTGTTCCATTTTGCATTATAATCTTTTTCTCTTTTAATGTTCTCATTTATTTTTGTAGGTTTAAGTTTGAGGAACTCGATAATCAAGGCTTCAGGGAGCTTTCTTTCACTTTTTTTTCTTTTCGTATTGATCCTTATGCTTTCTTATTGTGTTCTTTATGTTATGTTTGAAAATGGGGTATTTTCTTACAATTTTGCTATAATTTTATATCACAAATATGTTAAGATGAGTATATGACCATGAGAGGTAAGACTCATGGCCATTAGAATGATTAAAACTCAAAAACTAAGGTAATTATGAAGTACACGACTTGCTCTCATATCCATGCATTAAAAGAAACCAATTGGATAATGGAAAACAAAATCACACGAGCTAAACGCAAGACCTTGCTCACCAATTATATAGCCATGCATTTACATGTACAATCATGTATTTTTGCTCACTAAAATGCTAGAATGCTTAAAAAATGCATGACATTACCACACGATCGTATGGCCTAATTGCATAACTATGTCATTCTAGTACACAACCATTTGTCCTCAAGCCTTCATTATCCAATTTCAAGCCAAAATGCACAACATTGTGATACAACCATGCACTACCTTCTCATAACACTTCAGTCCCTTTCCTTTTCACATGGTCTCATGACATGGATGTGTACCCTCACTTTCCTAGAACGCATTACCATGTATTTACATTGCATAACTGTGTGCCTTTAAATTTTCCTAATTAAAACCCCATGGCTTTTCTTCGTATATAAATTATGTTTAGAATGTATATTGATAAACTTCCATGTCTTTAAGTGATTTCTTGTTGAGCTTAATGGTAAAATTTAGTGATTTGGTTTGATTAGTTTTGGTTTGGGGTTTTAAGGTGAAAAATCAATGAAGAAATTTTATAACCATAGTTTGGATTTAATTATGATAAATTCCCTTGTGATAATGATATGAGCATAATGGTTATGTGCTTATTTAAAATTAGTTGGACACAATAGATAAAGCTAGCACACTTCGCAAAATAGGGATTTCTCTATAAGATTTTTCAATCATACCAGTTGAGGCTAAAAGAAACCTTTACATGTGCTAAAACAAGCTTTTTTTTTTTTTTTTTTTTGAAATATGTGCTAGAACAAGCTAAAACAAGTTATTAGGTGAAAATCCTAGAATTTTACAACATCAATAAAGTGATTAAGACATTCTTTTGTTACCCCATTACTCCCCATCCACACCTTACATTCCATTATCCCTTGTCACCCACTTTGAGCCTTTTGTAAATACTCCTTGGAGAGTGTTAATGGCTTTTTCTCTTTCATCTATATCGTTTATTATAACCATATACGCTAAATAATTTTTACCTCCCTTATAAAGAGATTGGAGATATAGTTATATGATGGTGTGATATGTATAGGTCATGTATGTGCACATGTGGATTGACAATAAAAGCTCATGAGTTATTATATTTTGCACCATAAAAATTAATTCAAAATTTAGGGAGGGAAAGTGATAACATGGTATTTTACTTATATATATATATATATATATATATATATATATATATATATATATATATATATATATATAAAGAAAAAAATTATGACAAGAAAAAAACAAAAAAAAAAAAAGAGTGATAAAGAGAAAAAGAGAAATAGAAAA